>JAGDYQ010000176.1:2091373-2098873 GCA_021962125.1 Bulinus truncatus
GATAGATAGATAGATAGATAGATAGATAGATAGATAGATAGATAGATAGATAGATAGATAGATAGATAGATAGATAGATAGATAGATAGATAGATAGATAGATAGATAGATAGATAGATAGATAGATAGATTTTACATATAAAAAGTAGTCCACTAAGAAATAAACGATTTCTTGAGCCTTATTGATAAAAATACAATTGAAACAGACAGCAGTTATAATTTAAAAAAAAAACAATAATAATTTAGTATTTAGTCGCCTTCAGTTTTATAAACTTCAACAGAGGAGAGTTGTGAAAGATTGTGTAATAATATGCAAGTTAAAGACTTTCAAAAAGGTTTACCTATCTACATACCTAGATCATTGTTAAATAAATGTTTTAAAAAAAATGTTCACAGTGTGGCTACATATTTATATTTCGTCTGTTTACATTTGAAACTCTTTCACTAAAGTGCTATATTAAAGTCATGTAGCCTATGTATGTATGAAAATCAAAATGGATGATAAAGAAAATAAACCAGCAATACAATAATAAAGGAATAGGTGGTTGGGGGGGGGGGGGGGAAGGGATACAAACATACAATCAAAGAAATATATATATATATACACAAGGCCGTAGCCAGAATTTTGTTATTTTTTTTTTTGGGTGGGTGGGGGCTGTGCGGAGAGTTTTATATAAGAAAAAATTGGAACACAGTGATAAAGAAGTATAGTTTATAATAGAATTTAATTTTTAGAATTATTTGGGGGGGGGAGGCTGCAGCCCCCCAGAGGAGTAGAGAGGGGTGGGCAAGGCAACTCGCGCCCGGGGCATTTTACCTTTTTAATACCTTTTAGCGCCCCCCCCCACACATTCGAAAACCATATAATATTATATGTAAAATATACCATTTGGCGCCCCTGAACCTCGGCGCCCGGGGGACATATGTACCCCCGCCCCCCCCTCTTTCTTCGCCTCTGAGCCCCCTAGCATCCCCTGGCTACGGCCTTGTGTGTATATATATATATATACATACTGTGCTTTTTTTCTGGCGGAACGCACCGGAACGGTGTTCTGGCAACTTTTTCACCGTAGACGTTTGTTTACTTCACTATTTTCTGTTTTTTATTTCTGTATATCAGTGGCGTAGCTAAGGGGGGGCGGGGGGGCGGACCGCCCCGGGTGACAGCCTATGATGGGTGACACTATGTCACCTCCAACAAATAAAAAAGTGGCAGTTATAGCAATTTAAGTTGCATGACCATATTTATATTGAATATATTTATATACTAATAAGAACAATGTTTTTGCATCTTCTCATAGAGTCAAATGATACTTAGACTTATAAGCGAAAAATGTTGCCGATCTGAATTCGGGATTTCACTTGTATAAATACGTTTGCCATTCATTGGCTGAACTAAGGGGAAAAAACCACACATGAATATGTGTTATACTGATGTCGATGGTGAGACCGGTAACTTGGCGGTAACTATTTTTAACTGCCAACTTTCTCAGCAAAGAATTATTTACTTACATATTTTAAATATCCAGAATTATATAACAATTAAGAACATAATTTTATTATATTTCTGACTGAACAAAAAATAAAATTATTGATCTATTGCTATTTAGCATTTTAGATTGATCAAAATAATATATTTAGAACTGTCAATAAAATATGACAGTTTGGCAGCACTGCAGTAGACAAGCACGTTTAGCTTATGTCAGAATGTTTGTTTAGTCTCGTCACCTGTCATCCAACATCCCCCTTCCTGCACCCCTCCCCTGTACCTTTCCTTTTCCCGCGAGTCGTCGTGTTATTTTAGCGATAACACAATGGGAGTTAACTCTTTTTAATTACTGGTGCCTCTGCAACTTAAAAGATTTTTAGCGCATTTTCGAGAAAAAATGCGCTATTGTCCCCATTTTGTCTGTCTGTCATCACCCTAGATCTCAGCAATCATAAGTCCTAGACCCATATGGTGTATATACTTTTTTTGTAGTCTTGTTTTAATTGTTAGAGCGCTCAGCATAGCGATAAAACGTTTTACTTTATTATTGTACATGTATGTGTTCTTTTAATACATTGGGTGTATTCGAATGTTGAAAAAAAAACATAAGTAAGTATGTTTAATTAAAATATTCTAGACGTAGCGAGATTGATTTTTTTTTTGTCTTTTTTGTTTTAAATCTTCATGTTTAATTACCCAAATCTGCTTTTTCTCACGCTTTTTCATTTAATTTCTGAAATAAAAGTAAGAAAAAAATCACTATAGTAATTTAGTTTAATTAACTCTTGTAGCTTATACGGGGTGATTTTTTGAATGATACAATTAGTGAACATCTGCTAGGAATCTTGATTGACAGGTGCCATGGTTTAGAAACGATGGAACTTGTGTGACAGAGGGGGTACGTCATCTAAAATGTAACTGGGTTGGGAAAGGGGGAAAAATTTAAAAAAAAACCGCGTTAATAATAAGTGAGCATCTACTTTCTGGAGTACGATAATGCAGCAAGCATGGCTGAAATCCACGGTGGGGTGCAACAAAAAATCAAAGGCAATTTTTGTACCTTATTCCAATCATTCTTTGAACCTTTGTGGCAAACATTCGTTTGCTAACAATCCGTCGTGTGTAACGTTTTTTGGAAGTCTTGAGGCGCTGTACATGCTGATGCAGTGAAGCCAGTGATATAGAAGTTTGACAAGTTTGTGGAAGCCATTGAAGCTCTGTGTGATGTCGAAGAAAGCGTCGAGACAAGAGGAGCTGTGCACAATCTGTTGCCAGCTATATGCGACTTTTCTTTTATTTCGTTCTTGTTTTTCTGGGGTGACGTTTTACAAGAAGTTGACTCAGCACAGAAGTACATGCAAACACCAGGTATTACTGTGGACATGGTTGCAACCAAACTCTCAAGGTCTTTTTGGAAGTGCAGCGTACGAAGGTTGTTGACAATGCCGTCCAGCAGGCATTTGTGAAATTGTAGAACTTGATATACTTACAGAGAAGAGAATCAATAGAAAGACAAGATTACCAGGAGAGGAAGCAAGAGATGCTTGATTGTCATTGCAACAGGAGACTAAGAGAGCAATGTTAGAGTGTCTTGACCGTTTTCATATGGAGTTAGATACGAGAGGAAAGGCAGTGAATGACATTTTGCTGACTTTTTCTTCCGTTCAGCCAGACCATATTATTTGTGCCAACGACGAAGAAATACAGTCTTCTGTTACCAAGCTCACAGCCATGTATGATGAGCTGTCTGAAAAAGACCTTTGTCTAGAAATTCCATGTTTAAGGCGACACCTACAAGCAACCGAAATAAACTTGGAGGAAGCCAAGCACTGGACTGTACAGCAATTCCTACGGTTTGTCATCAAGTGGGAATTTGTTGAATCATTGCCATATCTTACGCTGACTCTAAGATTCTTTCCGGCAATATGTGTTTATGTGGCATCGTGTGAAAGAAGTTTCTCGAAAATGAAACTTATAAAAAATTACCTCCGGTCAACAATAAGCCAGTCGAGATTGTCGGATATGGCTGTTCTGTCCATTGAACGCGCGCTTACAAGACAAAATAGATTTCGACGATGTCATTGACCTGTTTGCCACAATGAAAACAAGAAGACATTCCTGCTAGGACTATAATGTCGAAGGACATTCAGACATTCTTTTGGGCTGTGCATTCCGAGTTCTGCAGTTTGTATTTAGATGTTCTGAAAGTGAAATGTTGCGTTTTAAAAAATGTTTGGATTTGAACTATTTGTTTTGTGATATTGGATTTGGATTTTGTCTTGGATCATACATCTAAGCAGTAACGTACCGGTCAGTTGAGTAAAGTAGAGCCTAGAGGTAGAGTATATATGAAAGTTTAGCCACACCTAACCATTCAGCATAGGGTCCTGTGGGGTCACTGGGGTGACATTCGAACGGACCGCCCCGGGTGACGTTTACTCTAGCTACGCCACTGCTGTATATACAGTCGATTCCGCTTAATTGGGACACATCGGGACCGAGGCTTTTTGTCCCAATTAAGCGGCTGTCCCAATTAAAAATACAAATTTACTATTGGCTTCTTGGTTTGGTTTCTTTGAGATTTGTCCCAAATATGCGGCTGTCCCAACTAAGCGGTGTCCCATTTAAGCGGAACCCACTGTATTATACATTTTTAAAACTAACCCTACTTTCGAAAATTGATTTTTATGCTAACAGTATATTTGAGTTATAATATATAAACCAAAAATGAGGCCATTCTGTAATGTGTTAATTAATACATATACAAGCAAGAGTTCAATATTATTACGGGAAGTGACTATAATAAATTGGAAGGTGAGTCAACCCCTAACACCGCCATTTTTTACATCGACAGCTAATATCACTACACAGCTTCAACAACAACAACAACATAACAGGGAGAGGGGGGAGACGACTACTCTATCTCCTTCAAATATCTCACCGAGTCTTGCAGCTGTGTTATATTCTGGCGTGCTTGTGTCACGTTGCCCTCAATGTCCTCCAGTGTCTCCCACAGCACTGGCGAGAAATAGAAAAATAAATAACGAATAATATGATTGGTTTTTTTAAAACTAACCAATGAGCTTTGAGCTTATTGTTTTCATAAAGGAAACATTTTTTTTAAAAGTGTTTTTTAAAAAAGTTTGGATGTTGAAGGGAAACTGCGTGTCGTTAATTTAATGAATTTTGTGAATCAATGCAGTTGTCCAGGTAAACACATGGAGGAAACAAATATAAACATCTTTTGTGTCTTTGTTGTTCTGAAACTGGTGTGAGTGTAGTCGTTGTTAGGAAAACGGCATTCCGTTGATAGAAATAGGAATTCAGTTGTTAGAAATGGGAATTCCGTTGTTACAAATAGGAATTCCGTTGTTAGAAATAGGGATTCCGTCGTTAGAAATATGAATTCCGTTAATGCCAAAAACTAGAACTGGGGGCGGATTCTAGGACATAAATCAGGAGCTTATCCAGAGCCCTCTGAATATTTAGAGTCCCCACAGAGCATATGGCTCTCTTTTTCCTTATGCGCCAGGGGCCTCATCTGACACTAGTCCGCCCCTGGGGGGTGGGAGGTGGGGTACCTCTTGATCCCCTGTTAGATCTGTGACTACGGTCAGGGCCGGCATTACAACGCCCTTTTTTCTACACCCTACCATCAGAGATAGGTTCAACGCTGGACTCACGTGGGGCTCTTGGGGCCCCAACCTGTAAATGGGCCCTAAAAAGACCAAATGTATACTTATATTGTGGGCAATCGATTTTTATGGGGGGGGGGGTTTCAACAGTTTGAAATGCGACGAGCCCCTTACCCCAAGGCTCGGGGCTCCAGTAAAGAGTTCCCTTCCTTTTCACTACGGCCCTGCTTTAGACAACCATAGTGGGCCTACCGTGGTTACAAGTCTCCGCGATGGTGTGGCTGCTGAATGGAAACACTGCGACCTCTAGCATTGATTACGGTCCTGTAACGTATTATCTAATTTTGGTTGATAAGTGTCTAATTTGACAAACGGTTTATTCTGGCAGTCATTCTGGGGGAGGAGGGGGGAGGGAAGGGGGAGAGGGGTGCAGGTTATTGCCTAGTTTATCAATCCCTATGGATATCTGGTTTTTTTTCCCCCAATTGAGTTGGAGCATGTTATTTTTCTATCCCTTAAATAAAGTAATTAAAATAATCGAATACGACAGTAAAAACATTAGCGATACTTCCGAAGAAGACTAAAAATACTCCCCATTTAAGTGCTAGAAACTACTAAGACAATGCTAGCCCCTCCCCAGGGACGATCTACCCTCCTATCCAAAATCCGTCACTTACATTTGCCTCAACGGAATACGGTAGTTTTTTTGTTTACCTTTCCAGTTGAACTTTTCCAAGTCCTTGACCCTTGGCTCAAGGCCTGAGTTGATGACGAGGTCAGTCTTGGCCGCCAGATTCTCCACCTCCTTCTGCCTGTCCCTGAAGTACTGCATCTGCTCCTCTAGGACGTGTATCCTGGTGTTCTCGAGCTCCTGGAGACGGTCCTTCATCATCGACATCTCCTCGTTTCGTTCTTCGGCGTTTGATTGACCCTGCAGTGGATTAGGTGTGGATTAGGACGATTAACAAAGAGAATATTAACAGACTTTCTTATTTAAAGTAAGACAGATAACTCAGAGAATATTAACAGACTTTCTTAGCTAAAGTAGGAAATATAACATTTAGATTATTAATGGTCTTTCTTAACTGAAGTAAGACAGAAAACAAACAGAAAATTAACAGTCTGTCTGAACTAAAGTAAGACAGAAAACAAATAGAATATTTAAAGTCGTTCTTTCTAAACAAAAAAAAAATTATGTCTTATGTTCTGACAAGGAGTTTAAAGCTGTCTGGTGTCCAGCGTCAATGGATTTACAGTCAATGACAGTCGTATAGATTTACCTGTCCATTTTTCTGCTGACCTTGGCCGGCTGTGACTCCGTTACTTTCCCTGTTTACTGAACTTGAACTTAGAGCGCGCATCTGATAAATAAAATATAAATCTAATTAACAATTCTAAAAGTAGTGAGATGTGAGCACATTGTTATAATATAGCGCTTCCCTCTGCAAACTGTAAAGAATTAATACAACAGTATTCCAGTTTAAAATACAATCATGAAAAAAATCGGATCTGCCCGAAACCAAAAAAATAACCTAGCCTACTGATCAAGCCTAATGGGATATAACTATTTGCAAAGGTTTTTGCAGGGTACAGCTAGTGTGCTCAATAATCTCAGAGCAGAGGAATTGGTTTTACTTAGCCATACCTCATTGGTCAAGCCAGCGACCACCTCGGACAGTTGGCTGTTCTGCTGTTTCAGGGCCTCTACCTCTTTCTGCAGAAGTTGAATGCTGTTTTTGGTGTCCTGCGCTGTTTTGGTCATGGATTCGCCGAAGAATTTCAGGCCGGCGAACTGTGTCTCCAGTGTCTTGACCCTGAGTTGAATGACCTCTACTGTGAGCGGAACCTCTGAAATTATTATCAGACAATATGGCACATAATGAAAGGGGGAACATTTATCTTGCATAGCTGCCAGATAAGTTGATACAGGGGTAGATATATATACAGATATATATATAGATACAGAGACAGATAGATAGATACAGAGACAGATAGATAGATACAGAGGTAGATACATATATACAGAGACAGATACATAGATACAGAGACGGATAGATACAGAGACAGATACATAGATACAGAGACGGATAGATAGACACAGAGACATATACACAGATACAGAGAAAGATAGATAGATACAGAGACAGACACATAGATACATAGACAGATACATAGATACAGAGGTAGATACGATACAGATAGATAGATATAGAGACAGATACGAGACGGATAGATAGATACATAGACAGATACATAGATACAGAGGTAGATACATAGACAGATAGATACAGAGATAGATACATATATACAGAGACAGATAGATAGATACAGAGGTAGATAAATACATACAAGGTTAGATACAGAGACAGATAGATA
>JAGDYQ010000176.1:2103873-2109476 GCA_021962125.1 Bulinus truncatus
GAGATGGGGTCACTATGGGGGGACATGAGATGGGGTCACTATGGGGGGACATGAGATGGGGTCACTATGGGGGGCATGAGATGGGGTCACTATGGGGGGCATGAGATGGGGTCACTATGGGGGGCATGAGATGGGGTCACTATGGGGGGACATGAGATGGGGTCACTATGGGGGGACATGAGATGGGGTCACTATGGGGGGCATGAGATGGGGTCACTATGGGGGCATGAGATGGGGTCACTATGGGGGACATGAGATGGGGTCACTATGGGGGGACATGAGATGGGGTCACTATGGGGGGCATGAGATGGGGTCACTATGGGGGGCATGAGATGGGGTCACTATGGGGGCATGAGATGGGGTCACTATGGGGGCATGAGATGGGGTCACTATGGGGGGGCATGAGATGGGGTCACTATGGGGGGCATGAGATGGGGTCACTATGGGGGGCATGAGATGGGGTCACTATGGGGGGCATGAGATGGGGTCACTATGGGGGGACATGAGATGGGGTCACTATGGGGGGACATGAGATGGGGTCACTATGGGGGGCATGAGATGGGGTCACTATGGGGGGACATGAGATGGGGTCACTATGGGGGGCATGAGATGGGGTCACTATGGGGGGCATGAGATGGGGTCACTATGGGGGACATGAGATGGGGTCACTATGGGGGGGACATGAGATGGGGTCACTATGGGGGGCATGAGATGGGGTCACTATGGGGGGGCATGAGATGGGGTCACTATGGGGGGACATGAGATGGGTCACTATGGGGGGACATGAGATGAGGTCACAATGGGGGGGGGGACATGACAGGAGCTTTCATCACAACCTGAAAAATTCCTTAGGTTCTGTTGTCACTTAAGCATCACAAACGAGCGCACAACCGTGTTACCCTTCCGTCCCCTTTCCCCGAATGTATATATGTATACAGATCCCAGAGAATCTGTATAGCCTGATGAAAGTGTATCAAGTTATAATTTTTCAGGGTGTAAGATCGAAAGGTTAATCTGACCCTGCCCATCATGGCCGAGTGTACTACTCTAAAGGTAAGGTGACTGGACATTGTGAGAATTGAACCTGGAAACCTGCAGCACGAAGCTCTGTCTCACAATCGAAGCGCCTCCATTAGAAATGTGTGGTAAAAAAAGAGTAGGGGAAAGAACGGGGGGGGGGGGTTAGTGAAATTTCAAGTGTGTGATTCTGTGGCCGAGGTGATGGGAGGTATATCGTCGTGCTGTAAGGTAAGGGTTCGAACCTCAGCGTAGCCTGCTATCCATGTTTCTCCGTGATGATATCCGTGTTACACACTCGGAATTGATTTCAAAGACAAAACAGGTTCATTGAACTACTCTTATCTACCGCCGGGGATAAAGATATGCAAAGCTAAGGCACAGCAGTACTCACCATCCCAGTATTAATCTCTACTATTACATTATGACTAGCTGTAACCTTCGCGTAGAGTTATATCCCCATAGGCTTGATCGGTAGGCTGAGCTATTCTTGGTTTCGGGCAGATCCGATTTTTTTTTACATGATTGTATTTTAAACTGGGATACTGTTGTATTCATTCTTTACTTTCGATTTAACGTAGAACCCAAATCACTATTGTATTTTTAGATATGTTTAGAGGACTCCGACAGTTATTCAATAAAATTCCTCACCTGGGGCCTCCGAATATCTACTTACGGCCCTGTTTGTTACAGTGGCGTCATCTAGGATAGATACTGACACGACATTTCATGATTAAAAACAAACAGCTAAAGGTTTAAAGAACACAGCATACAGAAAACAAAAAAAAAAAAAAACCTCTGTATTTTCCCGCCATATTCTGATATTTAACTGTGTCTATATAAAATGGTAGCAAAACCAAAAGAGGAGAACAATGACAAAGAAAAAGATCTTTCGTTTATTCATTAAATATATACGGTATTTAATACCACATTTTGTGACTTTGTTATGCATAGTCAAAATAGGTGTTTCCCAGCGTCTCACCCGCCCCACCCCCAAAGCTCAGTCAGCTCTTCACCTTTGGGACTTTTTTTATATTTTTCCTACTACAAGAAAGTGCAATCTCAACAGTGGTCAAGGCCTTGGGCTAAAACGACTTTAAAGATGATGGGGGGGGCAAGTATTAAGGATTATAAGGGGCCCAACATACAGCTTTTTGTATAGGTTTACTTAATTACCCTTGCCTAGGGGCCCACCCCCCACATTAGACTTGCTGAGGACTCTCCGAGTTTACATTTTGTACGTGACTGTACATGCTGCAGTGACAGTACATGTTGTACATGACAGTACATGTTGTACATGACAGTACATGCTGCACGTGACAGTACATGTTGTACATGACAGTACATGTTGTACATAACAGTACATGCTGCACGTGACAGTACATGTTGTACATGACAGTACATGCTGCACGTGACAGTACATGTTGTACATGACAGTACATGTTGTACATAGCAGTACATTCTGCACGTGACAGTACATGTTGTACATGACAGTACATGCTGCACGTGACAGTACATGTTGTACATGACAGTACATGTTGTACATAACAGTACATGTTGTACATGACAGTACATGTTGTACATAACAGTACATGCTGCACGTGACAGTACATATTGTACATGACAGTACATGCTGCACGTGACAGTACATGTTGTACATGACAGTACATGTTGTACATAACAGTACATGCTGCACGTGACAGTACATGTTGTACATGACAGTACATGCTGCACATGACAGTACATGTTGTACATGACAGTACATGTTGTACATAACAGTACATGCTGCACGTGACAGTACATGTTGTACATGACAGTACATGTTTTTTAATCCTTTCGAGTCCATACATTAACATCTTGTAGAATTACGAACATAATTATTTTTCAGGAATGTTGATTAATGGTACAAAAAATATACAGATTTAGAATATGATATCAAAATAAATTACAGTACCTGTGTATTAGTGTGCCAAATAGTGAAGCCTTCATAGTCTAACATAAGACTAGCCTAATAAGGCTAAAGCGTGCAACAAAAATTTAAAAATAGTGATTTCTTTAAAAACTAAAAATAAACAATTAGGATGATTTAAAAAGCTTCTTGTAAAATTTATTGAATGTAGAAATAATGCAAGTCATCAAATAAATAGATATCTCATCCATCGTTACTCTGATAAAAAAAAAGCGTGGGTGATTACAAGAAACTTAGCTAGATATGTCTTTTTATTAGTAAAGGGCTGAGCCTAGATAAGCTGAGGCCTCTGGTAATATCCAAAACTGAGGCCCCTAAAAATCTCCACCATCTGGGGCCCCTGAAAATCTCCACCAACTGGGGCTCCTGAAAATATCCACCAAATGGGCCCCTGGTAATCTCCATCAACTGGGGCCCCTGACAATCTCCACCAACTGGGGCCCCTGATAATCTCCACCAACTGGGGCCGCTGACAATCTTCACCGTCTGGGGCCCCTGACATTCTCCACCAACTGGGGCCCCTGGCAATCTCCACCAACTGGGGCCCCTGACAATCTCCACCAACTGGGGCCCCTCTAACGCACCATTGACTAAACCATTTTATAGAAGAGTATTCTGCCGGACGAAGCCCCCTGACATGTGCTCGAGCGGTTCCCCATGGTGTCGGCCCTCCCTGGGCAATCACCTGAGTTTAAATCTGTCACTTTTCTTTTTAATGTTTAAGTTTCGCTCTGTCACCATAGCAACCGATATGTATATAACGTTTCAGCGCAATCTTAACCCCATCTGTGGTCATTTAAAAATAGGAGTTGTCTGAAACATGAGAATCAGAACACATAATAGACAATCAATGACAGACAGAGAAGAATGAGAAATAGAAAACAAAAATGAGAAATGTTGAGACGGAGAGGAGAGATGATGATGTATTGGAAGTTAAGGTCCGACAAACGGAGTGAGCCATTTGTCAAGAGAATTGGTTTGATGTCTTCTTCCATACAGTACTTAAAGGTTAGATAGTTCAATGACGTTTTCAAAGAGGAACATATTTAGTGGCACACGGTCAAACAGATTGACACATAGACTATACACTAATAGACTGACACAAAGATCATACACTAATAGACTGACACAAAGATCATACACTAATAGACTGACACAAAGATCATACACTAATAGACTGGCACAAAGATCATACACTAATAGACTGGCACAAAGATCATACACTAATAGACTGACACAAAGATCATACACTAATAGACTGGCACAAAGATCATACACTAATAGACTGACTCAGATGCTAATAGATTTAAATAGGTCTTAAAATAGGTCACAATAGCCATTGCACACTTTTCAGTGGCCCTGTGCTATAGGGGCCCTGAGCTATAGGGGCCCCAGACCACGAGGGTCCCGTCGCTATCAAAATGTAGTACATTTTTATCTATTTTTTTTTGTATGGCGAACGGAATAACCCAATTGTCTAGGGCCCTAGATTGTCTGGCTGCAGCACTGGAAGTCACTGCAATAGATCACAACATCGTAAGAATCGGTTTTTCTGTAAGAAATAGGTCACGTGTGTCACATGTCTTGTTTTTTTTATTTGCATTGACGCATTCAGGTGCTTGACGATTTAAACTGGGGTAGTTAGCGCTCTTGCCAAAAATTTGAACCCAAGACACTAAGAAGGTCAGTCGTGTCAGACCCACAGAACGAACTCCAGCGCTTTACTGCAAGCCTCAAGGTGTCTTAAATAAGAGGATCTCGAGGTGTGGGGGCGCGGCCACATCACTGGGGGCGCCTAATAATCTGACGTGTGCCGTTTGAGTCGTCAAAAGTTTTTAAAATTATCTAACAAGTGAAATATGCAATTTATTGTAGCCATTTATTATAGCCATTATTGTAGATACACTGTTGATGAATTAGATTTCCAAGTCTGTCAGATGTTTTGAGTCGATCCTCTATTGTTCATATCCAGACTCAAGAACGCCAGCTTTGTACGGTGCATTAGTCTCAAACCCGAAGTTATACATTTAACCAACTTCTCACACTTCACGTCATTATATCTTCATCACACAAGAATTTGGTTTAGAGGATAACAATCTATTTAACACGCTAGAGGAGTGGTGGCGAACTTTTTTGGGATGCCCAAAATTTAACAAAAAAAAAACCACTTATTTATAGCCAAATGCCAACACTCGTATTAAAATTAAAGTAAGTGATATTTAAGTCGCGTCCCGACTATGGTGCGCGTGCCGTAGGTTCGCCACCACTGTACTAGAGTCTTGGCAAGTGCTCGTTCCCCCGCCCCACCCGCCCCCGAGCTTGGAACCCCAATCAAGTGTTTGGCTTAGTAACTCCCCCTCCCCACCCCCCTCCTGGGGCCGGTCATACCAGTACAATCGTAAAAAAAACAACAAAGAATAAGCTAGATTAAAGAAAAAATTAATACACCGTTCAAAATTTCTCTGCAGAATTGATATTTCTTCATTTATTAAAAGAACAGGAGCCACAAATCAAGTCTAGCAATAATCACATTGAAATCTTGGAAAGGAAATCGCTCGTATTCCTAAAATAACACTCCTTTCTTTGGTTCATGTTGATTAAAAATTAAACCTCACTT
>JAGDYQ010000178.1:0-12500 GCA_021962125.1 Bulinus truncatus
TAAAATCTTGCTATACTAAGACTAAAGTTTATAGTCTATCAGTGAATTAATATTAATTCGAAGTAATAGACGTAGACTGCCATGGATAATTGTGACATTATATTAGTTGGTAACACACTGTTTTGTTGTTTTTTTTTTTTGGGAAATAATTTATTGTCACTATAAGCATAACTTGTAATAAATAAAAAAAAAGAAAGAATGTGAATTTTTTTCGTGTATTATTTTATCATAAGTTAGACTTATTAGCATTGTTGATTAAGTGAATAATTGAACAAAGAATGAATTTTACTGCAACACTAAAACCTAGTTAAGCCTACAGAATATTATAATGAGAACAAATACTATTAATTAAGTTATTTGCAATGATTTTATCAAAAGCAATTGATTTAATACACAGCCCTATATGTCATCAACAGTTCTTAACACCACTTTGAGTCCATCTCTTATAAATAATTTATTAACAACAATAATGACAACATTTTTAGCAAAAGATTCTGTTATTGGTGTTTTGTTTTATTCATTTTTTTTCAATAAATATTTTTAGAGCATTTTCGAAAAAAAAATGCTCTATTGTCCCCGTTTTGTCTGTCCGTCCGTCATCACCCTAGATCTCAACAACCATAAGTCCTAGACCCATGATGTATATATCATTTTGTAGGTCTTGGCCTGCCGAGAAATGACTTTTTTTCATTTCGCGATCTGACCTCTCAGGGCCGTAAAAGGGGCCTTAGTAATGTTTTTTACTATATAAGCTATATTAATAAAGGAGCGCTATATCTCAGCAACTATAAGTCCTAGACCCATGATGTATATATCATTTTGTAGGTCTTGGCCTGCCATGTGTACATCAAAAGTTCATTTCGCGATAGGACCTCTGAGGGCCGGGCTTCAGGGCTCCTAAGGGGCTTATATATTATATATACACCTTGTACGTTCAATAACCCGTTCATTTGGTGCGAAATACTGCAGCACGTAGTTTCACCAAGATTTATTAAGAAACTCATCAAATGAAATAGTAAGCTTGTGTTCTGAGTTTAATTGAAAGTATCAGAGCTATGCAACAATTGGCGGAGTTTTCGGACGATTAAATGACTATAATTTCGAATGTTTTCAATTATGAGTCCTATTTCAGTAACCACAAACCACTTGTAGTTAGATTTATGAGACAATAATTTTTTTTTTCAAATATAAAGAAGCGTCTTTATAATTTTTTTTACAGATATATGCATTACACAATTGAATTTATAAACATTTCCAAAATTTACAAATATTTACTGAAAGCTAACAAACGTACTGATACATAACATGAAAATGCGCTAACACGTCCTGTGTCCAGAATGGAACAGGCTTAATTGCTGTTGTTTTATTAATGGCATTTTTCAGTCATTCATTATTTGTGCTGATTAATGACATTATTAACAAAATAAATTCAGTCGTTTAATATGTATACTAAATACGACAGGGGTGGCCTAACATGGCCGTTCAGTGAGTTGTGTGCACGCTCTCAATGAGCCGTTATTGGCGAAAAAGGCGAACATCTAGGACCCCCTCTGCTAAAAGCCTCCCTGAAAGGACAGGTTCTATAAGAATACTTATGTTATAAGACCTCAAAGATATTCTAGCATCAGTGATTCCTATAGGCTGTGCCAGCAATTACACACTATAAATAAATTACGATAGAAAAAACGCATCTTTTCTTCTGAGTAGATCTATATACTATTTACTGTTAAGTCTAAATAATGGTATATCTATATACTGTTAAGTCTAAATAATGGTATATCTATATACTGTTAAGTCTAAATAATGGTATATCTATATACTGTTAAGTCTAAATAATGGTATATCTATATACTGTTAAGTCTAAATAATGGTATATCTATATACTGTTAAGTCTAAATAATGGTATATCTATATACTGTTAAGTCTAAATAATGGTATATCTATATACTGTTAAGTCTAAATGATTATAGTACTATAGAATGCTAGGGCTATAGAATGTTAGGACTGTACATTAGTAGTTCTATATACTGTAGGATCTATATAATGTAAGCTCTATATACTATTATATACTGAACACCAAGTTCAAGGTATACCAGACATGTGATCTCAGCACTCTACTGTATGGCAGCGAAACCTGGACTACCTATACCAAACAGGAAAATCGTCTCGAGAGCTTCCACCTCCGCTGTCTCCGACGCATCCTTGGCATCAGATGGCAAGACAAAATTACCAACACTGCTGTACTCAAACAAGCCAGTTCACTGAGCATACATCTCCTTCTGTGCCAAAGACGTCTACGCTGGCTGGGTCATGTACATCAAATGCAAGATGGACGCATACCAAAGGAGAACCTATACGGCGAGCTTGCCACTGGGCATCGCCCCGTTGGTCGCCCGCAACTGCGATTCAAGGATATCTGCAAACGCGACCTCAAATTGACCGGCATCAGCCTCGACAATTGGGAACAGCTCGCCTACGACCGGAACGGGTGGCGACAGGCTGTTCACAAAGGCATCCTTAATGGTGAACAATTAAGGAACCAACAGCAGAAGACAAAAACAGAGAAGGAAGATCGCACGGCAGAAACAGGCCCTCGTTCCTCCATCCAGCTTCATTTGTGGCCACTGCGGAAGAGTCTGTCAGTCCAGGATCGGTCTGCTGAGCCATTCAAGAACCTGCTCTCAAAACACGACTAGATGGCTAACCTAGAGCGCTACCATCATCTTTCGAGATGGACGGTTTGCCTACTACTACTACTACTATATATCATTAAGTCTATATACATTTAGACTGCGCACAGCCAGTATTAGCTACTTGCACACAGCCAGCATTAGCTACTTGCACACAGCCATTATTAGCTACTGCACACAGCCAGAATTAGCTATTGCACACAGCCGTAAGGAGATTACTGGGAACATCGTCTGGCACATGTTTCCAAATATCTCTAAAAGTCTTTCCAAAATCGTATTAACTGCTCTTCTTAGCCTAAGGAACTTAACGATTTTTTTTTGATTAAATTTCTCTCAATATAAACATTCAAACCCTGCTATCTCTTCACTGCCATTACAGAAAAACTTTCTTAAATCATAACATTAAACAACAGCCATCATAAATTTCATTGTACACTTTCATTACGTTACGATTGTTGAGGATAGAATTTGAATTTTGTTCTCTGCATAATAAATGCAAGAGTAGTTTTATGACATTCTATGCACTGATTTCAACTATGTCTCTATCGTATGATAACCATATGATAACAAGTGACTCAAAGTTAACTACATGACTTAGAGTTTATTTACCAGATACACCTGTCATTTAAGTTTCTCAACTTGAGATGGAATGATATTTCATTTTATTAAAATGTTTTAATACGGATTGTCTTCCATGTCTTAGTGAAGTGGAAGTTATAATCGAACACAAATAATTAATATTAATTATTTCAGTCTTCTTATAGCGAGGTCTTTACATTCAGAGCTCATTGGCTTAAACGTTCAGTGCCGATAGTGCAATGTGTGTGTACTAGGGTGATAACTATTTTCATTTTTTTTCGTAACGAAACTGAAACCCCTTACATTCGAGGAACAATTGTATGTAGATGACAGTAGCAACATTAATTTTTTTTTAAATTGAAAAAAATTCCCCCACCTTTTAATTTTTGTTTTCTCATATCGCGCAGTTTGACGCTCGGTTTTGATTTAACACTGAATTATTATATATGACTTTCTAGACTGCTTTTAAGCACATTTCAGTCGACTGTTTCCATTTGTTTATAAACAAGACATTTAGTAGAGTCAACTTCCCTCATCTTCTAAACAGAAGAAGTATCCAAGAATTCTATCTGTTGAAAAGCTAATCAATCTCACATGGATGCCGACAAACCGTCAAATTCTTGGAAACTTCACTTTTCTGTTCAATAGCCAGCAACGGCGACTGGATCGAATCAAAATTATGATCACTGATATAGAATTGCTCTGGAGGGAAATTCAAGACTTTCCACTATTATCCAGCACACTAATCAGAATGAAACTCAATGGTCTAATGACAAAAACAAAAAGAAACCATCTGATAACACTTTCTTAGTTTTTTGATGTCACCAACGTTAATGGAGAATGGAAAAGCACAGAGGATAAAGAGCTCTACCAGAGGCAAGTTAACAGTGGAGGAAAGATTGGTTATTCAGTGGTCAAACAAGCCCCTTTGGAATAATTCCACCCAAGAAAACGAATCCGACTATCAAAAACTCAATCTCAAGCCAGCTTTTCTCAATCACAACCTACAAAAACACAGACAACTGTCTCACAACATGACCAAACACATATAACTGTCTCAAAACCTACACAAACACACACAACTGTCTCAAAACCTAGACAAACACAACTGTCTCATAAACTGCACAAACACACACGACTGTCTCAAAACCTACACAAAAACATGCAACTGTCTCAAAATCTTCGGATTCTGAAACCTCTGCTTCTTCACCCGAGTTGCCAACTATTTCTTAAACGTCATCTTCTGAATGCAAACCGAAATACCAAAGAGCAAGCACTAGAACGGCGGGTTTACTAGTACTGAAAAACATTTCCACACATAAAGCACAAGACGTTCTTGCAACCTTTGCTGAACAGGGTCATGATGTGCCGGTTCCAAGTCAGGCGGGTGTTTGGAAATGAATAATCTCTGAAGGACGGAAAATGAAAACTAAAATTGTTCAAAAACTTCAAAGCAAAGATCCCTATTGTATCCAGTTTGATGGTAAAAGAGTGAAAGGGGTAGAGAATCAAGTAGGTTTGCTGAAAAAGATGACAGCCGAAATCAAACTCGGTATTCTCAAATGTGAGAGTGGTTCTGCCGCGGCCATTCACAATGAACTACATCAGCTAATAGATGAATATGATGCTTGTGAAAATATTTGTATGTTAATTTGCAACACGACCGCAGAAATACTGACCATTTGCACGGCATTGTAAATCTCATACAGGATGATGTCTTGAGCAATGGCTTTCAGAAGCCACAATATATTGACCGTCAGCACTATGTATTCGACCTTCTTCTGAAACATGTCATGAATTTTCTTATTCAAGAGCCAACGAGAAAACCAGAGCTCAACTATTCCTTCATGGGCAAATTAACACAAAACTATGTCACTCTTCAAGCTGATTATCGCTTCTTGCAACAAAAGATGTTAGCTTAGGCGAGAACCCACGTTGGCCTCGCATCAGCTGGAATAAATTACCAAATTTACACCAGGCAAGATGGAACTCACGTGCAATATTTACTGTTATAGCATTATTTCTGATACCAGAGTGGCGCAGTATTCTCGCTTCAACCTGCAACTTCATCTGCTACGAATGGGCAAATGCTTGGTTCGATTCGCAACACTACAATGAAGCGTCCTTCAATGAACTGTTTACCTCACTAATCAAGATAAAATGCAAGAAGGCAATTAAGTGTTTAAAGACCCATTGGTCAGTCGAGAAGTCATTAATTGACATTCCCAGATCTAACTAAATTGCTGAACGTGCTGTGAAATTGATGGCGGAACTTCATGTGAAATCGAGAAAAATTGAATTTTTGAATCTGAAGTTCATAGGACAAAATATGTTTTGAACATTTCTTGTACATTCTGTACATATTACTAACTGTTCTATATGTTATTTGTTAATAAAAAGTTGATTAGTTATTATTAATACTCTTTTGAATTAAGCGTTAAAAAAATGTCCTTTTTTTTTAAAAAAAAAAAAATTTTTTTCACTTTTTTCTTCCGAAAAATGGGGAGGGGGGAACTTTTTTCAAAAAAATTTAAAATGCAATTGATATTCTTAAATTACACATAAAAGTTCCTCGATTGCAAGTGGTTTCATAAAAAAAATTTTTTTGTTATCACACTAGTGTGTACTATAAGTAAACTTATAGCCTTCTAGGTACTAATGATATTGTCTGCAGTAATCGATTTTATAAAACGATGTAGGCCTCATCTCTCGTTCTATATTTAATTATTTGGTCTCATATTTACTCGTCAACTGGATCTTTCCAAGCTCAAAAAAGAAATTACATACACACACACACACACACACACACACACACATATATATATATATATATATATATATAACATTGCTCACTGCAGATAATCCTAATAAAAAACATAGATATATAGAGATACAGAGATATAGATACAGAGACATATATATATATATATATAGATAGATAGATAGATAGATAGATAGATAGATAGATAGATAGATAGATAGATAGATAGATAGATAGATAGATAGATAGATAGATAGATAGATAGATAGATAGATAGATAGATAGATAGATAGATAGATAGATAGATAGATAGATAGATAGATAGATAGATAGATAGATAGATAGATAGATAGATAGATAGATAGATAGATAGATAGATAGATAGATAGATTAGATAAAAACACACACAAAATATTTCAAACTGTGTGACATGCATGCCCCCCCCCCCCACGTTTCACCCAAACAAATCAGTTTGTCAAGCCCCAATGACAACCACCCATTAAATGAAACATAAATTGTCAAATATCATGAGCACCTATGGTATTGCGGCCCGCGGACAAGTGCAAGGAGTGTAACCCTTTGATTGAGTCCGTGCGGCAGTAAACATGGCAATATATTTTTTTATGAATATTAAGTCAGGTTTATCAATGAGTTGTGTGTTAAACGTTATGTATGGACGGCTTCAACGGCTGGCAACCAGTACAATACCTGGGATCCACTCAACGGGGTACCGTAATCTGCTTTAAAATGATAGATATTGGTGTGTGGGATCAAAGACGACCCGGTTGATAGAGATACAAATAAAAAAAAGGTTTGTACTGCAAAACAGACCAATCTATTTTTAAAAGACGCTCATATCATTATCAACAAGCGAGGTCTAGTTACAATGTTTGAGCTAACTAGCCAACTGTATTGAAGTAAATGGCGGGCGAGAAACTGATTGATCCCCTTTGCTGACCACAGATCGAGCTAGGGAACCTCTGACTGTCATTCATTGGTTAAGCCTAGGCGGTACTCACCTGTCGGCCATGAAACCTGCACATATGGAACCCACGAGAGTCATGATGAGTTGGACAAAGAACACCCAGTTCATTTGCTTCAAGTCTGAATGAGTCTGACATCCCAGGTCAAACACTGTGGGCCCCAGGAACCCAACACAGACTCCAAAACTCCCGAACACCGAGCAGTAAGTGATGACGTACATCCAGTTGTCGAGGAACAGTTTCCAGAAGGAGATGTCATCGTCCCGTGTGCTAATGGTGGTCTGCTCCAGCCACTGGGCATCGTCTATCTTAATCTCTTTGTCCAGTACGTGTTTGGACGGGTCTACGTCCAGCGTGGGGGCCCCGTTGCTCAGGTCATGCGATGCAGGGGGGGCAGGCTTCGAGTTGATGTTTGTATTATCCACTTGAGACATTATTGAGCTATTGACTCAAAAACAATGAGCGTACTGAAGCAACGAATGGAATTCCAAAGTATTTTCCTTCAATCTCCCAATTAAGTTCTGACAAATGTAGAAGTTCAGTGTACAGACTCTGTTCGTCAAATTAAGATCAGATGAAAAATTACTTGCATGACGAATAGCTTCATCTAAGAAAAAAAGAAACAAAGAACAGATTAAGTTTAAGATTTATATTAATGTGAAAAAAAATTCACTAAATTAGCTGCTTAATCATATAACAATTGAAAATTTTACAATTCACTATTGGGTGAACCTTACACTTGCTAATCAAGATGTGCGCATTTGAAAAAATAGGCATTCTGCGACAATGTTTGAGAGTTGATTGATATTTTAGTTAATAGAAAAACCTGGTTAATGTATTTTCTTTACACAGTGGCTACGGGACCAGCCAGCTGGTCCCCGCCTTTTTTTTCCGTGGACAAGCCATATATGCGCATGCGCTCTAGCGCTCTAGACGGACTTTATTTTTTTACGGCTGTGATGTGCGCATGCGCGATGGCTGGACTCCGAATTTTTTTTTCGGGGACCAGCCATAGATATTGCTCCACACCCTAACCCTAACCCTATCTCTAACCATAACCCTAATCCTAACCCTAACCCTAGCCCCGAAAACAAAAAATGCGCATATATGGCTCGTCCCGGGAAAAAAATACGGGGACCAGCTGGCTGGTCCCGTAGCCACTGCGTTTTTTTTTATTTGATACCTAATTATTACCAATTTAAGTACCTTAAGTTTAAAGCTTATTTTGCTGATTAAAATATTTTATTTTGTATAATAAAAATGCATAAATCTAAGAAATCTATTGAGCAATGTATAGCTCTGTGGATAAGAACACTGAGATAAAAAAAATGAAATTAGGAAAATGGCCACCATGCAATGGCGTCTCAGTAATTCATTCTGTATTTAGATTTTTGAGCACTCCAGAAAATTTGAGTTCAGAGAGAAAAAGATAACATTCCATTCTGCCTAACTAGCAGATCATAGTTTGCGCCTGTCAGCACTCAAGCTATGTATATCTCATTAAATGTAATAGATCTTTAATGTCATATCTTATTTAGAAAACATAAAACACATTTTATTTGGTTTCGTCTGTTTCATGAAATTGTAAATAATAATCATCAAAATAGTTGAAACTACACACTCAACGCAGCTTGAAATGTGTAAAACCAACGGTTTCATTAGATTTAACTTATCTTGAAAGATGCGTACTTTCTATATTTGAAACATATTTAGAACAGTAAATAGAAATAATTCGTCATGCGCTTTATGAAAAATTTAAAGCGAATCTTTAAAAAATTGAAATGATTTTATTATTTGTTATCTTTTACAATAGAACGCTATATTTAGCAGATTTATAACATAAAAATAAATGAATCGCAGCAATGCATTTTATGGACACAAACTATAAATAGTATAGCTTAAATCTTTTAGAATAGAACGCTATATTAACATACTTATAAGAATAATAAGTGAATTGCCTTTTTTTTACTACATCAGTGCATACTATGGACACACAAATTATAAATAGTAAGAACACATCAGAAGATCTTTAAAATACATGGGTTAAAAAATTACATGTAAAAGTAAGTTGTAATAACAAGCATTTCCTTGAACTGTAGATTTTAAGACGGAAAAAAGTGCGAATAGGTAATGTTCAAATCCTGACATATGTAATTTGTACAGGCAGATTTGAAAAAAAAAAACATTGCTATAAGAAATGCACAATATTTCGTGAATTACGTCCGTCCAAATTTCGTTTATTTCTGTGTGTATGTGTGCAGGTCTACAAACTGAAGCAACATCTGGTGGTCTCCCATTAATTTTCCTAGATAGATTTCTACAGATTTCGGACAATTTAAACTGATTACCGGGTGATTCATAACGAGACACATGGTGCACACCAGGGGGTCTCAGACACTAGTAGAACCATACATGTGCTAGACAGTGTCATCTTTACACATCTAGCTTTATATAATACACATATTTGTACTGCATATCAAACGAATTAGTCAGTAGTCCAGCCATACATTGGTACACTTCAGTCAGTAGTCCAGCCATACATTGGTACACTTCAGTCAGTAGTCCAGCCATACATTGGTACACTTCAGTCAGTAGTCTATCCATACATTGGTGTACTTCAGTCAGTAGTCCAGCCATACATTGGTACACTTCAGTCAGTAGTCTATCCATACATTGGTACACTTCAGTCAATAGTCCAGCCATACATTGGTACACTTCAGTCAGCAGTCCAGCCATACATTAGTACACTTCAGTCAGTAGTCTATCTATACATTGTTACACTTCAGTCAATAGTCCAGCCATACATTGGTACACTTCAGTCAGTAGTCCAGCCATACAATGGTACACTACAGTCAGTAGTCCAACCATACATTGGCACACTTCTGTAAGTAGTCCAGCCATACATTGGTAAATTTCAGTCAGTAGTCCAGCCATACATTGGTACACTTCAGTCAGTAGTCTATCCATACATTGGTGTACTTCAGTCAGTAGTCCAGCCATACATTGGTACACTTCAGTCAGTAGTCCATCCATACATTGGTACACTTCAGTCAGTAATCTATCCATACATCGGTACACTACAGTCAGTAGTCCATCCATACAATGGTACACTTCAGTCAGTAGTCCAGCCATACTATGGTACACTTCAGTCAGTAGTCCAGCCATACATTGGTACACTACAGTCAGTAGTCCATACATACATTGGTACACTTTACCTACAACGGGTGACCATGTATGAGGTAAATGAGAGCCGTATTCTGGTTTATCACCTAGTCTCAAGTGCTAAAGTGAACCCGCGACACTGAAATAATATTTAGAATCATAATAAATAAATCGATTGGATTCACAAAAACAGCCTAACAATAAGCTGCCTGTGGCACATTTCAGCCGTTGTTTTTATTGACACTAGATTTTTAATTATCTAGCTAATGTAGCTTGTGAAAATATTGAAAAGACATATATAGAAATTAAATTATTCATAGCTTTATTACTTATATTTTACTTTTATTTTCAGTATGGAAATACTGTGTCAGGATAGTCGAAAGTCTTATCGTCCAAAGATATATTAGTATATGAGTACTTAACGAGGGGGTACACATTTTTAAGTTGAATCTTTTATATATTGTCAACAATACGGTAATATCTTAACTATCGTGGGGTACACCCATGTATGTAAATGGTATATTGAAGTATATGTGTGTGTGTGTCACAACATATAAAACAATTTGAGGTTTGATTTGTGTCAAAAAATCAATAGCTTTAAAATGTATCGTTTTTGAGAAATAGAATCATACATTATTTATATATATATATATATATATATATATATATATATATATATATATATATACACACATATATATATATGTGTGTATGTGTATTTGTGTGTGTGTCTGTGTGTGTGAGAGAGAGAGAGTGTGTGTGTGTTTTGCTGATATCTAAATATGAACATGGGTTTTATTTTATTTTTTGACGTGCAATTCTAATCTTGTGTAGTAATGTTCCAGATGAATACCAAAATAAATAAATATAAGTACCATGCTGATAGCAGTGGCTAAAAATATATAGTATGTCTATCTGCTGATAGCAGTGACTCGAAATATAAAGTATGTCTATCTTCTGATAGCAGTGACTGAAACTATAAAGTATGTCTATCTGCTGATAGCAGTGACTGGAAATATATAGTCACTAATAGTATGTCTATCAAGACCATGCTGATAGCAGTGACTGGAAATATAAATTGTGATACTTGCAGTCATCCCTGATTCATGGTCACCCATTGATATAGTTTAATACTGTGTCGGTTATTGATCTACATGTTAAACTTCACTCATTGATTATCTTTGACATCTTTGATGTTGCTGTTTTTTATTTTAGATCCACCAAAACATCAGACATGAGTCTAATTTCTTCTTTTCTATTTGGTTAATATTATTTTTTTCAGTAATACATTTATAGCTACATGTCTAAGGACTTTTCAGAATTACATTTCATTGATAAAAAAGCAATTTTTAAAGATTTTGTGCTTTATTAAAACAATACTGTTTTAATGTATCGCATTCTTTACTTAAGCATATAAAATCTCAATTAAATTCTTAAGCCGATATTTCTTTTCATTAAATTTGTAATTTTATTGCTTTTTAATGTAATAATGTGTGCGTGAATCACGAAGTTAATTGATGTATGTTCTGCTATTGGCTATTTAAATAAAGAAAAGAAAATATTATCAATCAGATAATATGAATGTGTGTAAAAAAAAGACAATGATAGTGAAGAAACACAAAATGAGTTGTTTTTAACGATGTAACCAGCCAGAAGAATCCCAGCTACAGAAACGTACAATATATATATATATATATATATATATATTGAAGGTAAATTTTGATATCTGGCTATTAAAATCATTGAAGACTGTGAACAGTGGGAGCTCCTAATCAATAATTGTTTTAACCGAAGCATCGAACCAAATGTTGCAATAATTAACTTGCTCCGAGCAGTCCCGTTGGGAATCTGGCTCATCCAATGCGTTTATTTACGACGTTATATTTTCTTCTGCTCACTAAGCCAAGGTTGTTTGATTCCATTTTGAATGTTTCTATGGCAGTGTGGCTCTCCTTTAAATAAAACATTTTTTATAGTCAAGTATAAGCCGATTTGAAACCTTTGTTGAATGACGGACCCTGGACATTGGAAACAAAAATGTTATAACGCCAGTATAACGATATTAAATTGAAAATACTATTGTGAGGTTCTAATATTGTTGTATTGTGTTAATACTGTTTTATTGTGCAAATACTGTTGTGTGTGGTAGTACTGTTGCATTGTAGGAATATTGCTGTGTGTGTTAGTACTGTTGTATTGTGTTGATAACGTTGATTTGTGGGAATACTGTTGTATTGTGCTAGCACTGTTGTGTGTGCTAGTACTGTTTATTGTGCTAGCACTGTTGTATTGTGCTAATACTGTTGTATTGTGCTAATACTGTTG
>JAGDYQ010000178.1:14467-41967 GCA_021962125.1 Bulinus truncatus
TTATCATAAAAATCAAGTCCTAGAGTTATATTAGACTATCTATGTGGAATGGGCGTGGTTGCCTAGAGTTATATTAGACTATCTATGTGGAATGGGCTTGGTTGCCTAGAGTTAAATTAGACTATCTATGTGGAATGGGCTTGGTTGCCTAGAGTTAAATTAGACTATCTATGTGGAATGGGCTTGGTTGCCTAAAGTTATATTAGACTATCTATGTGGAATGGGCTTGGTTGCCTAGAGTTATATTAGACTATCTATGTGGAATGGGCGTGGTTGCCTAGAGTTATATTAGACTATCTATGTGGAATGGGCTTGGTTGCTCTTTTTCCGAATGTGTACTTGGCATTGCGAATTTCGCTTACACTCCCGATAACAGTGGCGAGTGCAGAGAGAAGCTTTTCGAAGCTCAAACTCATAAAAACATATTTTCGTTCTACCATGTCTCAGGATCGTTTGGTTGGTTTTTCTACAATATCTATAGAGAAAACGATTGCAGAAGATTTGGATCTGACCGAAGTAATTGAAGAGTTTGCCTCTGCAAAAGCTAGAAAAGCATATTTTTCTTGAATTCTCTTCAATCTTTTTAATGCTTAATAAACATGACATTTAATTTTTTTATATTATTTTCAATTACTTTTTTAACTTAGCAAAAAAAAAAAAAAAACCCTAAAATACACTACGTATACATAAAACTCTTTAACTTTTATAAAGTTGCCAAATTTTAAAAATTTGTTATGAAGAATGAAGACCAATAATAAAACTATAAATATATCATATTTTTATTTTCATAATTTGGATTTACTTTAAAATAAATAACATTCATAGAGTTTTCATAGAAACATGAAACTAAAGAGGGCGGCATTTCTGTCCTTTCCTATATCACAAAAATGTCTATGGCCGGCACTGAGATGCAGAATAAGCGAATCTTGATTAACATTTTACTAAACAAAAAAAATACATTTAAAATAACATTGGAAAGGTATAATACTTTAGCAAGTCACAAGATGGGAAGTGTATTTCAATTGATCAAAGTTCAGATAACTATTGGAGTTATTATTTTTTTCTTAGTTGTACAAATTATTTCCCTTAGATTAAAAAATGTATGTCATCGAGTGTGTATCTGTGTGTTAGTGACAGAGCCGTTCTTAATTATGGACAGGCAGCTACACCCTCTCCCTTCTTCCTTCTGGTGTTTAAAAATTCACGCATCATTGACAAGCCCTTTAGCATAGTTCTTCGAATCATCTCTTAGTCTCAGCATAGCCCACTACCCCCTCCCCCCCCAGGCCCGTAGCCAGTTCAAAGTAAACAGGGAGGCACCAATACCCAGCAAGGGGGCACCTTTACTTTTTCTTTATTTTTTCCTCTTTTTCTTCTTTTTTAAGCGGGGGCCCCACCCAGTGCCCACCTTGGCTACGGGGCTGCGCCCCCCACCCCCCACCAAAAAAAAATCCCATGTACGGCTCTGGATAGTAGAAAAATGTAAATAAAATTATTTATTGTTTTATTGTTATGTATTTTCCTGCATAGCATATATTTTTTTTAAAGTTAGTTTATCTTTACTGATTATAAAAACGAAAAATCATTCTACAAAATTTACCACCGCTACACCATTTGATGGACTGCTTTAAAAATGAGTCCTTGCAATCAATGGCTTATCAAACATCTGTTATCCAAATTGACATCATCTTTATTGATTTCTTTCTTTATTTGCGTGTGTGAAAGGAATGGGGTATGTGTGTGTGTGCGTGTGTGCTCATTTTATCGACACATTTATTTTGGCTCACTAACTTAAATGCAAAATCTATTTAGACAAAGAAACATTTTCATTGATACAATTTAACATTGGATACATACACGTGAGGAGGACTTGATAATTCTTCATATTGGACAGTAGTAACTAAATCATTTCACAGCTGTACGATGAGTATACTAAAGCTGTTTGCATAGACATACTATTATAATACGTCTATGGTTGTTTGTAACAGTTATTATCAAACATGTAGTGCAGAGGTTTTCAACCAGTGGTCCGCGGACCCCTGGGGGTCCGCGATGAGCTTCAAAGTGGTCCGTGGGCAAGTCAAGGAAAGTAGTGATTTTTCTTGTATTAAGTATTGCTTGGTTTGGTTGATTTGTTAGCTTTTAGCTAAACAAAAATGCTAGTTATGCCAATGTTTCAGGCAGCAAGGTGCAGAATTAAAAAAAAAACTTTGCTGGTATTTCATTATATTTTTGTCTGAAGTCTGAACTGGACTGCATACTACATGTACTTGTGCAGTGAGTTTTTGACTCATGTCATCTTGGCAATACTTCTTACTTACTGAGCTCTGACATCACTGTTAAAACATCTGGATCTGCGTAAGCGTGTGTATTGTTGATAAATAGTCTGGTTAATCAGTGGTTTCAATTAATATAAACCTAGACTGGCCTAGAAACGGTGCGAAATTCTAGCGATGAACCTATTATGCTGTTCTGTTTTCATGTGACTTGCTTATGTGACAAATACTTTTTAAAATGTTAGTAAACAATTCAAAATATTTGATAAGATTTGTATTTGTTTTATCATAGTAGTCGATTTAATTTTAAAATGTGAATTTTCATCATCAGAATGTGTAATATGTTTTCGATAATTACCTCCTCTAACTCTTTCTCTCTACTCTAAAACTTTGTCTCTATTTTTTTTCCCTGTGAGATCTGAGTCAACGGGACTAAACTGTTGTTGGTCATGTGTTTATCAATATTTGTATAAGTAAACTGTCCAAGGCTAGTAGCATGGATACATTTGTGAAGAGGAAAACTGACCAGAACCTGGAAGATTCTGATGATCAAGCAGCCAAAGACGAACGAAAAAGAAAACGGCGCAAGTATTATCCAGAATATAAACCATTTGGCTTCACCACAGTGGTAACCGATGCTGACCAACCTCTTTGTGTCGTGTGATGCACACATTACATTATCGAACGATGCGATGAAGCCTGCTAAATTGAGGCGCTATTTGACTACAGTGCATTTGAAATTTGCCAGTAAAGCGAAGGAATAGTTTGAGAGGCAGAAAGAGCTCTATTTGAAACAGAAAGGCAAACTGATGGTCTGCACCACTGTGAAGGAGAAAGCTCTTCGAGCGTCGTGTTTGGTTGGTAGCATTACGAATAGTGCGTTCTAAAAAAACCTCACACAATTGCAGAGGATTTAGTTATACCGGCACCAGTCAACATGTGCGAAGTCGTTCTAGGAAAGGAATACAGTCAAAAACAAACTGAAAGCCATTCCACTGTCTGATAACATAGTGAGCAGACGAATTGCCGAATTTCTGAAGATGTTCGCTGCCAACTGTTTGCACGCCTTCAGCATATCAGACTCTCAATTCAGCTTTACGAAAGTACAGACATTACGAATACAGCCCAATTGTTGGTTTACATTTGATACTGCTGGAAAGGTGAAGTCCTTGAAAACTTTTTGTTCTGCAAGTCGCTGCCGGGGTGCACAACCGGTGCAGAACTTTTCTGTATACTTGATGCATTTTTTGAAGAATCAGGACTGGCCTGGACACTATGTGTTGACATGTGCATGGACTGCGCTGCTGCGATGACTGGTCGTAAGTCTGGTTTAGTCGCACAAGGGAAACAAGCAGGCCTTGGCAAAGGACATGAATGAAGATCTTGCCGTAGTGCTAAACAGGCACAGCCTTACCACTGAACAGAAAACTGTGTAACAGACATACCACTAGAATAAATATTAGGTGATTGTTTCGTTTTTTTTAATAAATAACAATTTCATATGTGAAATGACTTGTACGATGTTTTGCGCGTAACTTATGCTAGGCAGAATTTAAGAGTATAATTTAAGACATATGCTGGGCACCTTGGGTTATGGGGGTCCTCCACCAGGGCTTGGAATGTCTATGGGGTCCGCAGCATAAAAAAGGTTGAAAACCTCTGATGTAGTGCATGCATTTAATTGCGCTATTAGTACGGCTGTTGTTTACATAGGACGACAGCGAAATATTTTTTTTCCCCTGGCACGTGACCCGATTCCGCGGCTGACTGTACAAAGCGACACAGAATAAAAAACGGGGACGGCCGTGGTATTTAGATAGGTGGCACCGCGTTGACAGAGCCACCAGCTGCGATCTATTTCATGTGGTAGTTTGTGGTGTATAGTTTATTGTCGAACTGGATGATGATAGAGAGAAAATAAGAGAGAGAGAGAGAGGGACGAGAACAGAGAGGGAGAGAGGGCGTTTAGAATGTGGTGGTTTTTGAAATCACAGTAAAATGTTGGACTGGATACAATAGGATGATCATATAATAAAAAGATGCATGAAACATTTCTGGAAATAGTGCAACACATTCATTCAGAAGAGGATACACCTTATTAAGAAGAACAGTGAAGTGAGTATTTAGAACTAGTTCATTATGTATATAAGAATGTATTAAATGAATGCACACTTTATGGAGTTTCTTAAATAGGTGAATACAGAAGGTAATGAATACGTTTAATGGAAATTATTACATATTTGTAAACAAACGGTTTTAAATATATATATAGAGAGGAGATGGAGTAAGCTGTATATGAAGTCTGTAAACATACATGTATAGAAACATTAGTGAATCTTCGTGAAAGGGGAATGTAAATGGAGAAGTAATATAGAAGTAAGAATTAATTAAACACCCACACGCGGAGATATTTATGAATACAATTACATCTAGGCTTATAGGCCAGATAGAAAATATCTAAATACGTTGGCCTATTTGTTGGTAAACACAGTTAGGTCTGGATGTTTGGTAACACGTGAACATATTAGCATTAACTTAACACATGACTTCTTTCATGTCTATCTATCTATCTATCTATCTATCTATCTATCTATCTATCTATCTATCTATCTATCTATCTATCTATCTATCTATCTATCTATCTATCTATCTATCCATCCATCCATCTATCTATCTATCTATCTATCTATCTATCTATCTATCTATCTATCTATCTATCTATCTATCTATCTATCTATCTATCTATCTATCTATCTATGTATCTATCTATCCATCTATCTGTCTGTCTGTCTGTCTGTCTTTTGTCTGTCTGTATCTGCGTGTTCGCCCAACCGCCTGTCCATCTGTCACTCTGCCTATGTACGTGTGTTCCTATTATTCAAAATTAATCTCTCCATCTCTCTATGTGGCTTGTCTGTTCTGTATGTGTGTGCTCGTTTGTGGTCCGTTCTATTCACAATAGTTTTGTCTACACGACTTTCCATCTTGGCAAGCGACAGTCTCTGAGCTCAATTCTCCTGTGAGACATCAAGTTGGTGTGTTAACCGTTAACGTTCTTTGGCAACGGAACTGTTGGTCAAAAAGTTCGTGCGTCTGTCTGACTATTTCTCCCATCTCCAAGGGGGGTCTCAAAACGTGAATGGTTATATGCAATGTTCCCTCTAACCTGAGCGCGTGAGCGATCGCTCACACGAATTGTGAGCGATCGCTCATACTACACGTACGATCGCTCACTCCGACGGACGACATCGCTTAAATCTCTCACAAATTTTGGCCTCAAAACAAAATGTCGCTCAGAGACAAAATTTTTTCCTCACTTCATACCACACCTTAGAGGGAACATTGGTTATATGTCCTTAGATACAGCCTAAGTATATCCCATGGTCCCCCCTATTCCATGGGTTATAGTTTAACTTTGGGTGTGTTAAAAACATTACTTTGGTCTTGCAAGTAGATCCATTCAAACTCTTTATATTATATATGATGTTAGACAATTCGTATATGAAAGTGTACACCATTAAAAACTACGCATATAAGAATATAATTATCATATATTAATAAAGAGACATCAAGAGGTAGATATTGCACAGTGCAGCCACAAACTATATTGATTCGAGTTGAAAGTATCAACAATGTGTCGACGACGTCTTGTGCTTGTGATATATTAAGTAGATTGTACTTAAGTAGGCAAAGTCTGAGAGGGTGGGGAAGACCGAACTCTGTGTTGGTTATAGGGGCAGTCCTGCTGTCAGCTTGGATCAGGCCTCTGACAATCTCTACCGTTGGTTAAAAAAAAAATTACTATTTTATCAATAAAAGAAGAAATACATAGCGATTTCAGTGAAATATTGGTAAAATAAGAAGTAAGGGAACGCATAGTGGAAGCAAAAAAAAAAAAGTGGGTGTTGTCGGGACATGGAAAAAGTACTGGAACGCGTTCCGGTTCGTAAAAAAGGTAAAGGAACGTCGTTCCACCGCGTTCCCCTCCCAATACACCACTGCGCGATTTGTGTATACGGGCTGGGCTAGTTTATGTGCATTGTATGAATACATATTTATTTGATTATGCTTGATGAATTGTGTACATTGAAGTGTCATACTGCTGTTATGAACAACTTGCATTCATTTTTATGAGCCCTTCACGTACCTGATATGTATATATATAAATATATGCGTGCATTCTATCTTCAGTGGATTGTTTACCTTAACAACCAGTGTGTAAACGACCCTGATAACACCATTCATCATATTAACTTGTCTGGTTCTACATCAAAGGTCACAAATCTACGGGTAGGCTAATGCTAATTCTATGCTCATTGTTTTTTTTATATTCAAGTCTAATTGGGGAGTGGGGGAGGGAGGGTCACTGGGACCACTAGGTCTCATTGACATTTGAACTAACGAGCCCACGTGACATTTGAACTAACGAGTTAAAAAACAACAAAGAGGCGAAACAGCTGTAATATATGGTTAGTTGCCTGCAGCTAAAGCTAGGATGTATTTGATTATTAAATGAAAGGAAATTACTTTGGAATTAGCCTTTGGGTAGTGAAAATGTTATTGATATTTCATTTTTACATGTTGGGACTATTTGTATAATTTGGAAAGGGAGAGAATTTTCATGTTTATACCATAACTCTTTGTCTACATCTGGACTTCAGCATTGTTTTTTTTTAGTGATATACAGTTGTATAGGTTATTAAAAATAACTCGTGATTAAATGTGTACTAGTTGAAACATTTTTACTTTTTTTTAAAAGTCCTCTATTAAAACTTCTTAACTTGACATTTCTTTATAGTTCTTAAATGTGGTGTCCATGCCACTATTGGATGCTATTGATACATTATTTTCTTCTCTGTATCTATCACTCCATTTATTACATTCTCTACTTCTCTGCACCTAAAAAAACCTATTCATCACCTTCTCTTATCTACGGGTAATGGTTAATTAATCACATTCTCCGGCTACCCGTATCTGTGAAGTCTCCACGGTTAACTGTACATCAAATTCCATTTATCACAATCTCCGGCCACCTGTACACCACAGTCCATTTATCACAATCTCCGGCTAACTGTACATCACATTCCATTTATCACAATCTCCTGTCACCTGTAATCACATTCAATTTATCACAATCTCCTGTCACCTGTACATCACATTCCACTTATCACAATCTCCTGTCTCCTGTACATCACATTCAATTTATCACAATCTCCTGTCACCTGTACATCACATTCCATTTATAACAATCTCCTGTCTCCTGTACATCACATTCCACTTATCACAATCTCCTGTCACCTGTACATCACATTCCATTTATCACAATCTCCGGCCACCTGTATATCACATTCCATTTATCACAATCTCCGGCTAACTGTAAATCACATTGTATTTAATCACCACATATAGCACCTAGATAAGTAGTCAACCCATTTCTATCTATTACTACCCATCTCTTTCAAATTTTATCCTTAGACTCTCCCCCCCTCCCACAATCACACACACACATATCCATCCCATGAATCGTTTGATCATCTCGCCGAGTGCCACATTCGTAATTAATGACAGCTCTTTGACTTCGTGCGGACAGGCGTGACCGCACAGGGGCTAACGTGACGCGTGCCAGTATTGGGACTTACTGCGTACTCACGCCTGAAGAACCACGCATAGAAAGTCCCGACCCCCCTCCTCATTCCCACACGCCATTGTTCATTCATAGCATTGTCCATTATTACGCCATACTCCACCATACAACATCATGCCTCTGTTACTGTGTAAATAATAAAACAGCCAAACTTGTTGTTCAAAATGCGGACTACAGTCAGTATTATAGAGCTCACTTAAAGATATCAATAGAACACCCATACCAATTCTGACTATTGACATTTCAGTAATTGAATATTTTTTTTATTTATTAAACACAGTGTTCACTTTGATGTTATTGATTTGTTTTTTTTTTTTTTTATAAAAATTTATTTACTGTGCAGTACCACACGGTAGTTGAATAAATGAACGATACCACACACTAGTTTAATAAATGAACGATACCACACACTAGTTTAATAAATGAACAATACCACACGGTAGTTGAATAAATGAACAATACCACACAGTAGTTGAATAAATGAACTATACCACACAGTAGTTGAATAAATGAACAATAATACCACACGGTAGTTGAATAAATGAACTATACCACACGGTAGTTGAATAAATGAACTATACCACACAGTAGTTGAATAAATGGACAATAACACACGGTAGTTGAATAAAATGAACAAAACAAGAGCAGAAACCGGTTTATTTAGATTACTTTACATTCCTTCATCGGTTATTTGTTCTATCACGATATTAATTACCCTGCTCAACAAAATTTTGAATTAAAAAAAAAAGTAATTTTGTCATTACAAAAACAACTATACTATATGTTTATATATTTTTCTAATCTATTAATTTTTTTATTCAGTATTTCCGAAGTATTTTTAAATTTAAAGATGTGTTGACAGGTTTGCTGGCTGCTATAAATAGGCTTCGTTCGCAAATGGAAATAAAGTCGTATTGATTTCAAATTAAAAACAAGTTCAGCTCTTTCTTTCTTTCAATATTCATTCAGCTCCATATGTTTCCAAAGATAAACGATTTGAATCGTTTAATTATTCATTTAGTTGTGAGCAACAAAATCTTCGAGCCAACCCGAATGTAAGCCTTAAGGTTTTAGTTGTGAGCAGTTTCAAAGGCAAAGTTAGACATGCAACAAAATCTTCGAGCCAACCCGAATGTAAGCCTTAGGATTTGAATTATTTTTGTAAGCTGTTGTGGAATGAAAATGAAATTTATCTAGATGTTGTAAACAAATGTAATAATACATGTAATGTAAAGAACCATAACAGAGTTATCCTCCCCCCACCCCATATGGTTCACCAGTGTGCTGGCATTTGTAAAACAACCAATCAAACGATTGAAATTCATAGAATCAGTTAACACGGCGCCCTATAGTTGTGTCCAGGCGTTTAGACAGCCTACCTTCCAGTCCTTTTCTGAGAGGACAAGTATTCACAGATCTAATAGTCAATGGGTTTAAGAGCGAATAAATATCAGCCAACAGAACATGCTGTAGCCTAATTTTCCATAAAGTTTCAACCGTTTCCGTAAAACAACAACATTGTTAGCAACTTCTGACGCAAACTATTTAAAAAAAGAAATAACCCAAACTTCTCAATTATTTAAATGTTGCATATGATATTACTCTAAGATTCCATTCACTCAAGTATCGTATTACGATGATGTTTTATTTAAAAAAAAAAAAGTAATACTAATAATTTATAAACTAGCAAAAGCTGTTAGGTTACAATCAGGGCCGCTTTACCCTATGGGCATATTAGGCACTGTGTCTAGGGCCTACTGACTTTTTGAGGGCCTACGAAAGTCAGAACATAAAGTGAAAACAAGTGCATTCTTGAAAAAATATTAAAAAATGAAATCGGGGAGGGCCTACGACTTTGAAAGTGCCTAGGGCCTATGATAACCTTAAAACGGCCCTGGTTACAATATCATCTTGCTTTGTATAGTCTGAATATCTGAAGTACAGCGTGGATACTAAGGTTGACTCGATTGTTTTAAGTGAATGCTTGGTTAACTAAATGAATCACTGTAAGTATTACATGTTTTAACTCTTGAATCTATAAAACAGTTATGATTAAAAAAAATTGAAACAACCAGCTTTTTTGCCTTTATGAAGCTAAAGACAAAATATAAATATTGTTGCAATTATTTACAGAATCACTCGAGACATTTAATCTACAACTAAACCAAGCTAAACTAATACATCAAGATGGAAAAATCACTACAGGCGAGTTGAACGTGTTACGTCTCATGTAACGAACTCGCTGTGCTAAAAATAACTGCCCAACTACTGTCCTTTCACTCTGGTTACTAACTTATATCAAAGAGTCCGATGTAGATCCCGGCCCCCCTCAAACAAGGTCACGTGACTGGTCTCTCGATGAGTCGTCCTGATCAGAGATGAGCGGACAGCGGACGCGTCCGCTTGCGGACGCAGATCCGCAGACTTTTCCGAATCCGCGGACTGACAGCGGACGCTTTGTATGGTTAAGTTGCGGACTCGCGGACTGACGCGGATCTTCTTTAGCGTTACCATAAAAAATTTCAAGTCATTTAAACAGCTAAATTTCAGCTATGCGGACGCGCGGACTGGTCCGCAGACCAATGTTGTAAGATTCTGCGGACGCGGACGCGGATCATTGATAGAAATCCGCGGACGGACGCGGACGCTAAATTTCAAGATCCGCACACCTCTGGTCCTGATGCTAGGGCCAGTTGATGACTGTTGTTTTACCCCCTCCGCCCCGCCCCGCACCCCCCCATCTCTATATTTTACACACCTGTCCAGGTGATAAAAATGGCTCATAGTCGAGGTTAATTAGAAGGCAACGACCATGCTTTCGGGAGAGTTACAACAATACATTACATAAGAATAACAGTTTAGGGTTTACTTACTCGCAACAACCGTATTGCATTTCAATCCAGCAGGTGCGTACTTCCACTGCTATAAACCAATAATGGGATGGGGGGGGGGTCGTAGTGAATTTCTTTTTTTTTTTACATCCTTACCGTTACCACGTCAGTAAAATATGTTGAGTCACCTCGGATACCATCTGTAAATGACAGGACTTGCTGGGATTTGAACCTGTTATCTACCAAATGCTAATTGGGATTACAGCCAAATCGCTATCGTCACACTTTGTTCGTCTACTGTAATATGTCGGGCATACCAACAGTTGTGTATTTTTTCTGTATTAGCTCTTAGTTTAGAATTTAGCTGAGACCCACCGTAGGGTACGAAATGAATAGTTTTATGTTTATTATTTCATACGATCTAATTAACTTGCTTTATCTGGGTGTCATAGTGGCTTTAAACATGTTTTATTGTCATCCAAATTTTTATAAATATTCATAGAGTACATTTTCAATTGAAGCATATTAAAAAAAAATAAAGCTATTAAAGATATTTTTGTTTCGTTTCTTCATTCAATATTGTATTACATTACTTTTTTTTAAATTCCTGCAAGGTCCATATGGACAGTCGGCTCCAACGGTGACCTTTTACTTTGTCAGCCCAATTTTGTCAAAGATTATAACGGGCCCAAGATTTGACATAACAGCGTTTTCAACATAGGCCCACTAAATTTACATTTGTCTAGGACCACAAGAGTGTAAGATTGGCTCTGTCTCTTTCAAATACGTTGAAGGCTTTTTTTTAAACTTTTTATATTTGCCTCATTTAATGTTTCCTTTAAAGGTATTTAATTATTCATATCGTACGGTATTGATTTCAATTAATTATAAATCATTTTTCTGAATGAAGCATTTTATTTAATAAGGAAAACAAAGCTGTTTTATCTTCACCCTTCATATTGCTCCTTCAGCTAACAGTACAAGAACTATATTGATTGGGAGTGTTTAAACATATTATTGTATGGACCAGGTGTTTCATTACCAGTGTACGCAACACATCGGCTTACATAACACAATAGCTGTCTGTGCGAAATTTAAGCTGACATTTATGTTAAGATTGAATTTTTTTTTAATCTTATGTAATAAAGTTTACATTTCCAATAGCCGAATTTGAAATAAAGAAACAAAAAAAACAAACGTTTAAATCATTTAATTTGTTTTGCAGCACGGATTAGCGTTGGCATTCTTACAGTAGCTTATTTCTCATTGGTAGATATTTATACATAGGCCAACTTCGTCTTTCAGTCCCATCCTGTACACATCCCTGTCGATTCTGATTATATGAGGGCCCCAAAATTAACTTTTTCAGTGAGCCCCAAAATATCATTGAAAGACTTTGGGTGTCCGCTCTCGAAACTGTGTTTTAAAAGGTGCATTACGGGACAAAAGACTGAGAACCCTTGGTATAAATGATGCGACCTGTAAATAATATGCTCACGCTCCACTAACGCCCCATAGTGACCATAATTTCACAAGAATATCGCGTGTGAGTTCCAACTTGACAGGAATGTGTACCTCGTTCTATTTATAAGGACTGTAGCGAGTTGATCTATCAGATAAGCATCACACATGTTCATAACGTTCATCTAGCTCACCATTCGCCCCCCCCGGGGTGTCAGAAATTATTATCTTCCAGCGCAAGGGCTAGGAAGAGGACTCATGATTAAGGGCTAAACTGGAATGGACCGTGAAATTGCCGTCGGTGCACACTCATGTTCATATACTCAATTGCTGAATTGATAATATAATGTGATGTCTCACTGTTCGTGATGAACGACGCTAGATCTTAATTCTTTTTATTTTGCTTACTCATCTGGGGGGGGGGGGTATGCACGGGTTGATGTGTTTGGGGGGGGGGGAGGGGGCAATTTAAAAACAACAGGGTAATATCTATTTACTCGTGACGTATACAAGGTACAAATTAAAAGTTGAGAGTACTAGCTGTTTTAGAGCCTGAAATGAATTTAAAACAAAATGTTCATTCATTCTGAAATGAATTTAAAACAAAATGTTCATTCATTCTGAAATGAATTTAAAACAAAATGTTCATTCATTCTGAAATGAATTTAAAACAAAATGTTCATTCATTCTGAAATGAATTTAAAACAAAATGTTCATTCATTCTGAAATGAATTTAAAACAAAATGTTCATTCATTCTGAAATGAAAGCGAAAAGCAAATGAATATAGTGTTTTTAAAATACAATATAAATGAAATGAAACACAAACATCAGTCATGTGAACGAGCAGACAACCAGGTAGACAGTCGGTCGATTCTTCCCCGTGCGAACATTCACCCTCGACTGATGAAAAGATATGAAATAGTTTAATGATGTTTTCCATAAAGGCCGAGATATTTAATGGGCGTTTCATTTACAAATTTGTGAAAAAGCTGGCTCAGCGAAATCCGACAGAAGGGATAACAAAGAAATATACGAAATACTGCAATAGAAAAGAACTTGTGGCCTTTATTGCCATGAACACAATACGATATGAACGGAAATAACAAAGAAATGTATGAAATACAACGCATTCACCGCACGATATGAAAACTACCTGCGAGGGAGACGCAGTGTTACACAACACATACACCGCACGATATGAGGGAGACACGCAGGTTAGACGATTATGTATTTAAGGATGGGGGGGGGAGGATATATAGGTTAGTGTGAGGGAACGGATAGTGGAGCTGTGAAGCACTCGACCGGAGGGTCCCATGTTCGATATCCGGTGAGAGCCAAGGGAATTGTTAGGTTTAGCGGTATATAGGATCTAAGAGATCAGCATCTCATCCCTACAGGGACTTCACAGATAGATTAGTGTCACTATTATTATAGAATATAAGAGATCAGCATCTCATCCCTACAGGGACTTCACAGATAGGTAAGTGTCACTATTATTATAGGATCTAAGAGATCAGCATCCCATCCTTACAGTGACTTTATTGACAGATTAGTGTCACTATTATTTTGTAAACATTTTTCAAATGTCATCAATGCCGTGTTTTTTGGGCGCCTTGTATACATTTTAGTTGGCAGGGCCGCCATTAAATCAATAGGGATTGAGTTACCTTACACAAATAACTCGAATAAATGAAATAGAAATGATTAATTTGCATGTGGTGGTGGTGGTGGTGGTGGTTGGGGGGGGTCTATGTGCGTTGGTCCGGTTTTTTGGGGTTTAGCCCTAAGATGGGGCCTTGACGTGAATCTTATCGTTAAATTTCACCCTGTGACCTGCCATCGCTCAACATGTTCGACCGACCGAGAGTGTGTATAACTTCCGCGGCAAACATTAATAGGGGTCACCGGGGTTAACCATTATGCTGGGGTTCCTTTTATACGAGCATAATTTCGAAAAAAAATTGAATGTTACTGATCAGATGATCTGATGGAGTGTCCCTTGTGTATCGTTCGGCTTAGGACAAGTGCTAAGACAAATCGAAGGGATAAAACGACAGAAAAACCTAATGCCGAAATAAGAAAAAAAAAAATTATGTTGGGAAGACTACATTTATACACTAATGTTTACCACATATATTTAAACCTTTAGGCTTACAATGTTGAAATGTGTACTGCCAGTCCCCGTAGCGTGCGGGAGGGGGGCAGGAGGGGCCGGCTCCCCTCCCTGCGTTTTGTCTGCCCCCCTGCTTATTTGTTCTACTTAGTAAAATGTATTACCTGGCGCCCCCCCCCCCCCGCTGTAGAATTTTCACGCTACAGGGCTGTGTACTGCGGTCATATTGAAACTAGACCACACAGGGCTAAATCCGATAAGTCATTCTGAGTGATCCATCCCTTGATAAGGCCCCATGTATAATAATACCTCCACCAGGTCCTCCTGTCAAATTTAACAGTTGTCCACCTTGCCTTTAATACACCATACACAGTTTACCTTCTTGTTTTACTCTGTGATAAAAACAACAAGCAAATCCTCGTTAAACTGCTAACAGCATAGACAACAAATGTAAATAAACTGCATTATGTATGGCTAAAAGAACGGCCCCCCCCCACCCCCGCATCAACCTTCCCCTCACCTACCCCCCCCCCCCCCGCCCTTCCGTTTTCCGTTTAGATTTAAACAAATCATCAATGTATTGTTACCCTGAAGTTTGTCAATGCACGTGTGATGAGACCACGTGTCGAAAAATAGGATAGCCATGTTTCGAGATCAATATTTTAGCCTATTATTATGGTGTTATGGTGATACCGAAGGTAGGATAGAATCAGCCTGTGTGTGTGTGTTTGTGCGTTTTATGCTTGTATTTGTGTGCGCGTGTTTGTTAAAAAAAACAACAAAAAAAAATACAACATCAAAGGTCACATGGTATTTAGTTATTTACATGTCTAGACATTTAATTGTATACAGAACATCGAGTTCAAACTTCAATTAATGACATGCAAGATGCAAGGGCAGCGATCACAGAAACTGATGACCTTGGTTATGTCGGTCTGCTGACACCGGGTTGTGAATGAACAATTTTTAAAATAAAATGTAGCATATGTTGAATAATTACCATTGAAGTTGTTCAAAAATGGGGGAGCACCTCTAGGATATTGTTTGCTCAATTTTTTTTCAAAATTGTATTTAACTCTTCTGCACTTGTGTCTATAATTTCTAGTCTATCTATCTGACCTCATCATGTCTAATGTCCAATGTATGTATGCTTTAATGTAGGGGTTCACCTACAAACAGGGGCGGATCTAGATAACTTTGACGGGGGGGGCAAAACTTTGACCCGGGGGGAGGGGGTAGGGGGGTAAAGCTGTTTTCATTGTTGAAAATTGGTCTTCGAACAAAAAAAATATTTCGATAATTTAATGATGTCTTAACGAAACTTGCGATAACGGGGGGGGGGACATGGCCCTCCCGCCGCTCCCCCCTAAATCTGCCCCTGCGTACAAATATCTCTCTTGATGCCTCCATGGCCATTGCACTATTGTCTATGATGGAGAATACCCCCCCCCCTCATTAGTGGTTATCTAAGAAATTAACATCTCATCGTTTCACGGGCTCCGGACGACTATCAGGCGGGTGATGACAAAATCTAAAAAAAATATTATTCAGTGATCGATCAATTCATAGTTACAACTCTATTTCTCTCAAAAATAAAAAAAAAAAAAAAACTAGAGGTTTGTAAGTCCGGAAAGTTAAAGTGAAAACATTTATTAAATATTATTTTTTTTCTTTTAGTCTTTTTTTCTTTTTGTAGGTGGGTCACAAAAATAAAATTGTTTTTATGATGGGCCGCGAAATCAAATCTGTCGTCATAGTCAGTGGCGTAGCGAGGGGTGGGCAAGAGGGCATCATGCCCCGGGTGCTACTCACAAAGGGGCGACAAATGGTATGTTTTTACATATAATAATATATGGTTGTCGAATGAAGGGGTTCGCTAAAAAGGTATTATGCCCCGGGCACGTGTTAAGCTCGCTACGTCACAGGTAATAGTGGTTCCAACTTATTAAAAAAAAAGACTTGAATATGTTTGTGTGTTTGTTCCCTCTCCGCCACGAATATAGACAGAGAGTGGAGAGATAGAAACTGAACATTTCTAATGATATAGAATGACCGAGTGAAAGATAGAATGAACATAGACAGTAGCCTTCTTATTTGTTTACAGTGATAGTCTTGCTTTGGAAACTAAAATTTCCGGCAAAATACTGATTAACAAAGTATTTATTTAAAAACTGGCTTATAAAGTTCTTGTGTTTTTTCCCCAAGTTATTGTCCCGGAGTCGGTGTCGGCAGGCTTATGCGCCGACACTGACACCGGGCAAAAGAGCCGACCCCGACTACACCGACACCCCAGCCCTGCCTGTAACAATAGTGTAAACATTGTAGAGTTAGCGATGAATTTATGTTTTAAGTCTTTAGCTCTGAACATATGTCTCCAGCGTGTACACAAATAAACACTAGAAGTCTATGAACTGTGCAATACTTCAATCAGGCAGCTGAACTTATTCACAGTAGCATTTCATTTTACATATTGATCGTATTGGTAAGTAACAGATGAGACTTTAACTAAAACATTTTTAAACTGTTCATTTAATTTATTTAATCACCTTGTAAGCTGCTTTCAGATTTCAGGCTTTTATCACATCAAATAATTTAAGTTTACATTTATGTCTAGCATGTTCACGATATCTATTAAGGAATTTATTGACAGACAATCTTTAATTTTTTTTAGTTTACTTTTCCTGCCTACATGCTTACATAATCTACCACAAATCCAAACACCAATCTATTATTGAATTATATGGGTGGATCAGCGAGGGTGTTATGATTGTGAACCTCTCATACTTTACATTAATTTGCATGATTTGGGTTTTGGGTTCCAAAAACCAGCACTTAAAGTTTCCGTGGAGATTCCCGTGGTGCCTCCGTTGCGACTGCACACTCGGCTACGGCGGAGGGAGAGGGAAAAAAGTTAACTTACAGGATCAAAAGATAAGCAAATCATTCTTACAGGGACTTAAATAATCTGACTGTCTGCCTGTCTGTCTATCAGACCGTGACTCTGTAACGTTTGGCGCATGAGTCCGATAGGCGGGGTTGCATGCTACGGGTTCTTTGATGGCTCTAGTTTCCGGTACCGTCAGCCGACACTGTCAGCAGTAATCAAATTCTAAGTTAAGGCATAAGTGAGCATTTTACCAAGCACATAAACATACCATCTGTAGCGTTGAGATGGTAAATTTGTCCTGCAATCGGTTCTTTTGCATTTTAATAGGCCCAATCTTACAACAGTACAATCGTATGGTATAACCCAAACCCAGTCCATCTCTCCAAGGGGGTCACTTCAGTCAATTTAAGAACATCCTATTTAGTCAATTTCCAAGTTCCAGCAGGTCTGATGGGCGTGGGGAGTTGGTGATCGTTGTGGGCAAATCTTTCATTTCCCTTCCCCCCTTCCCCTCAGAATACATGCGTTTACAGCACCCCAACCCCCTCCCAAATCTCTAGTCACTGTGCTGCCGAACTCCACTTGGCATATCTGTGAAGTCTATTTTTGTAGTACCCTTCTCTTACCTTCTCCAAGGCTGATTGTGCCATAGCCTTAGAGGCACCTCGGGAGATACGGATGGAACATTTCAAGATGACCTGAAACCTTTTCACTGTCACTAGCGATTTACAGCACGACCACTCGTCTTCTCCCACGTAGAATACATAATCATTTTCTGAGCTTGAACTATGTAAATTATACTCAATGTCAATGAATATTATTACTTGTAAAATTTAAGCATCAGCAAAAAAAAAATCATCTAATTTGTGACCTTAAAGAACGACAATAAATTATACACAGTTTTAAAAAAAAAATTACGCCTGCATTAGATATTTTGGAAGCCATATGTATCAAAAGTATGTACATTTTTTGTTTAACTTATTATGACATACTGAAAATAATTTTTTTTTCAGATCTTACACTCGTGAGCATGTTTCTATTTAACTTTAAAATTGAATTTAAGTATTATTAGACACCCTGACAAGTTTTATATAACACACACACATAATATACATTATTTTTCTTCTTATAAATAATATGTATCTGACTAACATTTATCATGACATAGGCATACTATCCGAAAAACAGTATGTTAATGCGTTGAATCGATAATAAGCATTATGGGAATCATTTCAGTATTCGATAGGTCCATTTCAATTCAGCTAGGATGAAAGATTGGTCCATAAAAAATCAATTAAGATGAATGATTGGTCCATTTGAATTCGACAAGTATGTTTGATTGGCACTTTTTAATTCAACTCGGTCGCAAGGATTATTGGGTTGTCAGTTCAAATTCAACTAGAATGAATGAGTGGTTCATGTGAATTCAACTTGTATTACTGATTTATCCATTAGAATTCAGCTATAATGTTAGATTGGTCCATTTGAATTCAACTAGGTCACCAGGATTATTGGTTTGTCAGTTTAAATTCAACTATAGACTAAATTACGTCCGCATGTATACAAGATATCGTGACATCATCCCCAGGAATTGAATTCATTTCGCTGTTTAAACGCTAGCGGTCAGATGGCCAATGTCCAGCTAATAATCCGCATTGTTGGATGAGACCTCACTTCAGCAATAGACGCTCAATCGTGGTTCTGAGAATTTTTTTTCACTTCTCTCTCTCTCTCTCCCCCCCTCTCTCTCTCTTTCTATATGTTGTGGATCTTCCACCGTCTTTGCCCCCCACCCACCTATACAATGTCCATCTTCACAATCCTCTTAACTGTTCATTGCTCTTCAGACTCTCGCGAATTCCTGTAGAAGAAAACTTCAAGCCAATATTTATTCCATGACATCACTATTGATTTCTCTTCTACCGCAACTATCTCTCCCATCCCCTCCCTTCCCAACCCCACCACACTCCCTCAAAGGACACTGACAATTCATTGACATATTTTGAAATCCTTTTCCTTGTCTTGTATTAAAAATACTCTGAACCATTCTATTACACTGACTTTTTTTTTCTTCGAAAAACAAACAAACAAAACAACAAAACAAACTACAACAGAGACAAACAAGAAAAGCTCGAAGGAAGTTTGACATTCATTGAAGTTTGTGGCTATTAGTTCTACATTTTTTGACGGAACTTCCTGCTTAGTTGTTTAAGATGTAATGTTAATTGAAATACATTCTTTAAAAAAAACAACAACTAGTTTTGTATTTTGACTAAAAACTTAAAGATTAAAAAAAAAAAAGAATGAAGTATATGTCGAATCCAATGTTTAAGATTTTCTGACAATGTAAGTTTGATTCTGTTCCGATAGCCATATTAAGTTAAGAATATAACAAATAAAACAACAACAAAAAAAGGCCTGTTTTATCCTGTAGTGTCGTAATTTGGGAGAGTCTAGGGAGAGGCTTGCAGAAATGAAATACAATGCTGGTAAATTGAACTATGGAGCCAGTGGTTCTTAAACTTTTACGCTTCCCGACCCTCGATGACAAGTTCTTTTATTCGCAACAAGACCCACCTGATAAAAAAAAATAATACGACTGAAGCAAAACAATAACACTTGAAAATCGTCGGCGACCCACCAAACCCTGCTGTACGTACCTGTACCGGTGTGTTGCAGTGTTTGGTATTTTTTAACAGGGTTATTTATTCTATTCGTACTGCTCCACTACGTCCATGTTTTTTAGAGCATTTTCGAAAAAAAATGCTCTATTATCCCCGTTTTGTCTGTCTGTCTGTCTGTCTGTCTGTCTGTCATCACCATAGATCTCAACAACCGTAAGTCCTAGACCCATGATGTATATATCATTTTGTAGGTCTTGGCCTGCCATGTGTGTAGCAAAAGTTCATTTCGCGATCTGACCTTTGAGGGCCGTAAAAGGGGGCTTATAAAGTACCGTTTTTTACTATATAAGCTATATTAACAAAGGAGCGCCATATATCTCAGCAACCATAAGTCCTAGACCCATGATGTATATATCATTTTGTAGGTCTTGGCCTGCCAAGTGTACAGTTCATTTCGCGATAGGACCTCTGAGGGCCGGGCTTCAGGGCTCTTAAGGGGCTTATATATTATATATACACCTTGTACATTCAATAACCCATTCATTTGGTGCGAAATACTGCAGCACGTAGTTTCACCAAGATTTATTAAGAAACTCATCAAATGAAATAGTAAGCTTGTGTTCTGAGTTTAATTGAAAGTATGAGAGCTATGCAACAATTGACGGAGTTTTCGGACGATTAAATGACTACCATTTCGAATGTTTTCAATTATGAGTTCTATTTCAGTAACCACAAACCACTTGTAGTTAGATTTAAGAGAAAATAATTTTTTTTTTCAAATATAAAGAAACGTCTTTATAATATTATTTTACAGATATATGCATTACACAATTGAATTTATAAACATTTCCAAAATTTACAAATATTTACTGAATGCTAACAAACGTACTGATACATAACATGAAAATGCGCTAATACATCCTGTATCCAGAATGGAACTGGCTTAATTGCTTGTTTTTCTATTCACACATCTTCACTAATGACCACATTTCTTGTTCCATTCACACAATTAGAGATATTTAGTAAATTAAGCTTTAGACACTCTCACTATAAGAACGTCCATTGAATCGACAACAACGTCTAGACCACAGCTGGATAAAGTGAAATGGTTGTTTCTACCGGGTTTGATGCACTGGGTTAATACATTAGGATTGGAGATTGAGTTACCTTAGGTCTCGGGTTCGACCCTCACCGAGGAGACTCGGGATTTTATTGCTGGAGAAAGTTTAAAATTACACATATTTGAAAATCGGTACAAGAAGACTATGGGTTATGCTTTCATGATGCCTTGATGATCATCGCGCTAATGCTTATAGTTGAGATGATTGAATTCTTCTTCTTCCTTTGACTCTAGAGCCCATTTACTGCTCTTCTTCACTTTTCCTGTTCCATGGTCTTCTTCCTTTGACTCTACAGCCCATTTACTACTCTTCTTCACTTTCCCGTTCCATGGTCTTCTTCCTTTGACTCTACAGCCCATTTACTACTCTTCTTCACTTTTCCCGTTCCATGGTCTTCTTCCTTTGACTCTACAGCCCATTTACTACTCTTCTTCACTTTTCCCGTTCCATGGTCTTCTTCCTCCTATGGCTTTAAAATCTTTCTCTACTTCCTCCAACCATCTGCTTCTTGATCTGCCTTTAGTCCTTTCCTCATTGGGTGTTACCTTATATATTGCTTTAGGACCTCTGTTGTTTTCCGAGAAAGAGTGGCACCATTTAAATCGTTAGTACCTGTGAGAGAAAATCAACAATATGCAATCTCTCAGAACTCACATAGATAAGTCAATACATGTAAATAGAGAAGTAATAAATACATCAATTAAAGGATTAAAAACTCACCAGCTTAAATGATCGAGTTAAGTTACTCGAGAAGTTGCTATTATTCTTTCCTAGTATGTTGTTCTACCATATCTATCTGTCTATCTATCTATCTATCTATCTATCTATCTATCTATCTATCTATCTATCTATCTATCTATCTATCTATCTATCTATCTATCTATCTATCTATCTATCTATCTATCTATCTATCTATCTATCTATCTATCTATCTATCTATCTATCTATCTATCTATCTATCTATCTATCTATCTATCTATCTATCTTTTTATCAATCAAACTTTTGTATATATCTGTCTATTTATTATTTATCTATCTATTTATCTATCTAGTTATCTGTCAGTCTTCCAGTGACAATTTATATGTACCCAGGAGCACACTTCACATCTATTTATTTTATAAAAAATGTTATCAGCAGAATACGACAGTATTAGCACAATACAACAATACTAGCACAAAACAACAGTACTAGCTCAATACAACAGTATTAGTACACACAACAGTATTAGCACAATACAAAGAGTATTAGCACAATGCAACAATACTAGCACAATACAACAGTACTAGCACAAAACAACAGTATTAGTACACACAACAGTATTAGCACAATACAAAGAGTATTAGCACAATGCAACAATACTAGCACAATACAACAGTACTAGCACAAAACAACAGTATTAGTACACACAACAGTATTAGCACAATACAAAGAGTATTAGCACAATGCAACAATATTAGCACAACACAACAGTACTAGCTCAATACAACAGTATTAGTACACACAACAGTATTAGCACAATACAACAGTACTAGCACAATACAACAGTATTAGCACAATACAACAGTATTAGCACAATACGACAGTACTAGCACAATACAACAGTACTAGCACACACAACAGTGCTAGCACAATTCAACAGTATTCCCACAAATCAACGTTATCAACACAATACAACAATACTAACACACATAGCAATATTCCTACAATGCAACAGTACTACCACACACAACAGTATTTGCACAATAAAACAGTATTAACACAATACAACAATATTAGAACCCTACAATAGTATTTTCAATTCAATATCGTTATACTGACGTTATTACATTTTGTTTCCAATGTCCAGGGTTCGTCATTCAACAAAGGTTTCAAATCGGCTTATACCTGACTATAAAAATGTTTTATTTAAAGGAGAGCTACATTGCGATAGAAACATTCAAAATGGAATCAAACAACCTTGGCTTAGTGAGCAGAAGAAAATATAACGTTGTAAATAAACGCATTGAATGAGCCAGATTCCCAACGGGAATGCCCGGAGCAAGTTAATTATTGCAATATTTGGTTCGATGCTTCGGTTAAAACAGTTATTGATTAGGAGCTCCCACTGTTCACAGTCTTCAATGATTTAAATAGCCAGATATCAAAATTTACCTTCAATATATATATTGTACGTTTCTGTAGCTGGGATTCTTCTGGCTGGTTACATCGTTAATCAACTCATTTTGTGTTTCTTCACCATCATGGTCTTTTTTACACACATTCATATTATCTGATTGATAATATTTTCTTTTCTTTATTTAAATAGCCAATAGCAGAACATACATCAATTAACTTTGTGATTCACGCACACATTATTACATTTAAAAATAAAATTACATAATTAATGAAAAGAAATCGGCCTAATAATTTAATTGAGATTTTATATGCTTGGCAAAGGAATGCGATACATTGAAACAATATTGTTTTAATAAAGCACAAAATCTTTAAAAAATTGCTTTTTTATCAATGAAATGTAATTCTGAAAAGTCCTTAGACGTGTAGCTACATAAATGTATTACTGAAAAAAATAATATTAACCAAATAGAAAAGAAGAAATTAGACTATGTCTGATGTTTTTGGTGGATCTAAAATAAAAACAGCAACATCAAAGATGTTAAAGATAATCAATGAGTGAAGTTTACCATGTAGATCAATAACCGACACAGTATTAAACTATATCAATGGGTGACCGTGAATCAGGGATGACTGCAAGTATCACAATTTATATTTCCAGTCACTGCTATCAGCATGGTCTTGATAGACATACTATTAGTGACTATATATTTCCAGTCACTGCTATCAGCAGATAGACATAGTTAATAGTTTCAGTCACTGCTGTCAGCAGATAGACATACTTTATAGTTTCAGTCACTGCTATCAGCAGATAGACATACTTTATAGTTTGTCACTGCTATCAGCAGATAGACATACTATATATTTTTAGCCACTGCTATCAGCATGGTACTTATATTTATTTATTTTGGTATTCATCCGGAACATTAAAACACAAGATTAGAATTGCACGTCAAAAAATAAAACAAAACCCATGTTCATATTTAGATATCAGCAAAACACACACACTCTCTCTCTCTCTCACACACACAGACACACACACAAATACACACACACACACACACACACATATATATATATATATATATATATATATATATATAAATAATGTATGATTCTATTTCTCAAAAACGATTCATTTTAAAGCTATTGATTTTTTGACACAAATCAAACCTCAAATTATTTTATAAGTTGTGACACTTACACACATATACTTCAATAGACCATTTACATACATGGGTGTACCCCAAGATAGTTAAGATATTACCGTATTGTTGACAAAGACCCTTTGAGTCATGGCTGTTCAATATATAAAAGATTCAACTTAAAAATGCTATCCCCTCGTTGGTACACATACTAATACATCTGACCATACGACTCTCGACTATCCGACCATTGTAATTCCATACTGAAAATAAAAGTAAAATATAAGTAATAAAGCTATGAATAATTTAAATTCTATATCCGTCTTTTCAATATTTCCACATGATACATTAGCTAGATAATTACAAATCTAGTGTCAATAAAAACAACGGCTGAAATGTGCTTATTGTTAGGCTGTTTTTGTGGATCCAATCGATTTATTTATTATGATTCTAAATATTATTTGAGTGTCGCGGGTTCACTTTAGCACTTGAGACTAGGTGATAAATCAGAATACGACTCTCACTTACCTCATACATGGTCACCCGTTGTAGGTAAAGTGTACCAATGTATGGATGGACTACTGACTGTAGTGTACCAATGTATGGATAGACTACTGACTGAAGTGTACCAATGTATGGATGGACTACTGACTGAAGTGTACCATTGTATGGCTGGACTACTGACTGAAGTGTACCAATGTATGGGTGGACTACTGACTGAAGTGTACCAATGGATGGCTGGACTACTGACTGAAGTGTACCAATGTATGGATAGACTACTGACTGAAGTGTACCAATGTATGGCTGGACTACTGACAGAAGTGTACCGATGTATGGTTGGACTACTGACTGAAGTGTACCATTGTATGGCTGGACTACTGACTGAAGTGTACCAATGTATGGCTGGACTACTGACTGAAGTGTACCAATGTATGGATGGATTACTGACTGAAGTGTACCAATGTATGGCTGGACTACTGACTGCAGTGTACCAATGTATGGCTGGACTACTGACTGAAGTGTACCAATGTATGGATGGATTACTGACTGAAGTGTACCAATGTATGGCTGGACTACTGACTGAAGTGTAACAATGTATAGATAGACTACTGACTGAAGTGTACTAATGTATGGCTGGACTACTGACTGAAGTGTACCAATGTATGGCTGGACTACTGACTGAAGTACACCAATGTATGGATAGACTACTGACTGAAGTGTACCAATGTATGGCTGGACTACTGACTGCAGTGTACCAATGTACGGCTGGACTACTGACTGCAGTGTACCAATGTATGGCTGGACTACTGACTAAGTCGTTTGATATGCAGTACAAATATGTGTATTATATAAAGCTAGATGTGTAGAGATGCCACTGTCTAGCACATTTATGGTTCTACTAGTGTCTGTAGAGATGCCACTGTCTAGCACATGTATGGTTCTACTAGTGTCTGTAAAGATGACACTGTCTAGCACATTTATGGTTCTACTAGTGTCTGTACAGATGCCACTGTCTAGCACATTTATGGTTCTATTAGTGTCTGTAAAGATGACACTGTCTAGCACATTTATGATTCTACTAGTGTCTGTAAAGATGACACTGTCTAGCACATTTATGGTTCTACTAGTGTCTGAGACCCCCTGGTGTGCACCATGTGTCTCGTTATGAATCACCCGGTAATCAGTTTAAATTGTCCGAAATCTGTAGAAATCTATCTGGGAAAATTAATGGGAGACCACCAGATGTTGCTTCAGTTTTTAGACCTGCATACATACACACATAAATAAACGAAATTTGGACGGACGTAATTCACGAAATATTGTGCATTTTTTATAGCAATGTTTTTTTTTTCAAATCTGCCTGTACAAATTACATATGTCAGGATTTGAACATTACCTATTCGCACTTTTTTCCGTTTTAAAATCTACAGTTCAAGGAAATACTCGTTATTACAACTTACTTTTACATGTAATTTTATAACCCATGAATTTTAAAGATCTTCTGATGTGTTCTTACTATTTATAATTTGTGTGTCCATAGTATGCACTGATGTAGTAAAAAAAAGGCAATTCACTTATTATTCTGTTATAAATATATTAATATAGCGTTCTATTCTAAAAGATTTAAGCTATACTATTTATAGTTTATGTACATAACATGCATTGCTGCAGTAAATAAATGCGATTCATTTATTTTTCTGTTATAAATCTGCTAAATATAGCGTTCTATTGTAAAAGATAACAAATAATAAAATCATTTCAATTTTTTAAAGATTCGCTTTAAATTTTTCATATAGCGCATAACGAATTATTTCTATTTACTGTTCCAAATATGTTTCAAATATAGAAAGTACGCATCTTTCAAGATAAGTTAAGTCTAATGAAACCGTTGGTTTTACACAATTCAATCTGCGTTGAGTGTGTAGTTTAAACTATTTTGATGATTATTATTTACAATTTCATGAAACAGACGAAAGCAAATAAAATGTGTTTTATGTTTTCGAAATAAGATATGACATTAAAGATCTATTACATTTAATGAGATATACATAGCTTGAGTGCTGACAGGCGCAAACTATGATCTGCAAGTTAGGCAGAATGGAATGTCGTCTTTTTCTCTCTGAACTCAAATTTTCTGGAGTGCTCAAAAGTTTTCTAGTTCCTGCTAGAAAAAATACATTAACCAGGTTTTTCTATTAACTAAAAAATCAATCAACTCTCAAACATTGTCGCAGAATGCATATTTTTTCAAATGCGCACATCTTGATAAGCAAGTGTAAGGTACACCCAATAGTGAATTGTAAAATTTTCAATTGTTATATGATTAAGCAGCTAATTTAGTGAATTTTTTTTCACATTAATATAAATCTTGAGCTTCATCTGTTCTTTGTTTCTATTTTTCTTAGGTGAAGCTATTCGTCATGCAATTAATTTTTCATCTGACCTTAATTTGACGAATAGAGTTTGTACACTGAACTTCTACATTCAAGTCAGAACTTAATTGGGAGATCGAAAGAAAATACCTTGGACTTCCATTCGTTGTTTCAGTAATCTCATTGTTTTAGAGTCAACAGCTCAATAATGTCTCAAGTGGATAATACAAACATCAACTCGAAGCCTGTCCCCCCTGCATCGCATGACCTGAGCAACGGGGCCCCCACGCTGGACGTAGACCCGTCCAAACACGTACTGGACAAAGAGATCAAGATAGACGATGCCCAGTGGCTGGAGCAGACCACCATTAGCACACGGGACGATGACCTCTCCTTCTGGAAACTGTTCCT
>JAGDYQ010000178.1:46967-157429 GCA_021962125.1 Bulinus truncatus
GGTGTCCTTTTTTCATTAGATTGATTGCATTTGACCACAATGAATGCCAAGGTCGTGAGCGAAGTATATAAAAAGAAACTCATGAGAGAATCCAGGGTAAAAATATTACCAAGGCGCATTGCATGAGCTCAGTTTATATTTCAACAACAACAAACAACTGTATACTCACTAAATCTGAACCTGGAATCGAAAAAAAAAATTGACTCGCTGCCTTAATTAGACTAAAAATGTTATGACATTAACCAAATGCTTTTCAGCCTGTGTTCTGGGAGAAAATATTGCTGCTTTCCAGAATATAATATAATAATAGCGATTTGGGCGCTGCGTTAAATCGAAAGTAAAGAATTAATACAACAGTATTCCAGTTAAAAATACAATCATGAAAAAAAAAATCGGATCTGCCCGACACCAAAAAATAACCTCGCCTGCCGATCAAGCCTAAGGGGATATAACTATATGCAAATATTTTGCAGGGTACGGCTAGTTTATTTATAATGTCTTAGTGGTTTGCCAACCGTCTTTTATATTTGATATGCTGTAAGCGTTCTGCAATTGAGAAACGATGCATTTACAGAAGCAATTTAAAAAAAAAATATTTTTGCGTTTATTTATTCACTGGACACATTAAAAATAACAACCTACTATCAACAGCACACAGTTGTTTAAATCATTAAGGTATCATTAGGGTGTGGATGGGAGAATAGCTTCACCCCGGGATACCATTTTATAACTGTGTGCCATTCAGACAAAACATTACAAAACTCTCTTTAGTCTCTGGCGGCCTTAGGCTGTGACATTCATAGATATCTTGAGACTCTAACAAAAAACACTTTGTTGGGGCTAAATAGGCTGTGACATTCATAGATATCTAGAGACTCTATGGTAGGGCTAAACCGTGCCTATAGCTTATAAAAGGCAATGATCACAAGTTAAGAATGTCTCTTACACAAACCTACCTTGTAGGTTTGTAAGGTTTTGTAAGGAAAGACAAAGAATGTTTTCATCCCAAATACCAAATTAGGAGCCTACAGTTTGTAAGCGTCACACTAAAAGTGTTGTTAGTCTTGGGCCTTAAAATAATCTTTGCCCCCAAATGTACACTTATCTAGAGCTTCCAAATCTACATTTACCAAGGGCCTCTGAATGTAAAAATCCTTAGGGATCCAAATGTACCAATTCTTCGGACCCAAAATGTACCAATCCTTAGGATCCACAAATGTACCAATCCTTTGGGTCCACAAATGTACCAATCCTTTGAGTCCACAAATGTACCAATACTTAGGGTCCACAAATGTACCAATCCTTTGGGTCCACAAATGTACCAATCCTTTGGGTCCACAAATGTACCAATACTTAGGGTCCACAAATGTACCAATCCTTTGGGTCCACAAATGTACCAATACTTAGGGTCCACAAATGTACCAATCCTTTGGGTCCACAAATGTACCAACACTTAGGGTTCACAAATGTACCAATCCTTAGGGTTCACAAATGTAACAATTCTTAAGGTTAAAAAATGTACCAATCCTTTGGGTCCACAAATGTACAAATTCTTAGGGTTCACAAATGTACCAATCCTTAGGGTTTATAAATGTACCAGTCCTTAGGGTCCACAAATGTACCAATCCTTAGGGCCCTTAGAAACATAAGAACGGTTATGCAACAAATATTATTGTTTTCACCAGAGCAGCTATATTTATTTTATTTCAAATAATCCAGTCTCGAAAATATCCACCATTTCAGCATCCAGTGACAGTATTAATTATGTCTTACATCAAACACAGCCTTTCAAACTGGCAAGTTTCACCTTCCAAAAATAAAGGCTAACACTTTTCTCCTTCAAAGCCCCGGCCCCCAACTGTCTGGCTACAAATTTTCTCATCACCTTCCTGTCACTTGTTTTCATTTGGGAATTCTCACATACATGGTACCTTCCGCCACCTTTCGAGTAGGGACTTTTCCTCTAGTTTATTTGATGAAATAGGAAACAAACAAAAAATAACGTAATGACGTCATCATTTCACAGTTAAGTTGATTTGTACCGGCTTAAAATGTCGAGTTTAGTTACTCAAGAAAATGACCTTATTTCTTTCCTAGTATATCGTTAACCCATGAAAATTAAATTTTATCCATCCATCCACCCATCAAATCGCACTTATCCATTTATCCATCCATCCAGTTATCCATCCATCCATCTATCTATCTATCATATATGTTTTATCTATATACTTCTTTCTATGTGGTCTATATGTCTGTCTCTCTGTCTTTCCATTTACCTATTTATTATGCTTTTCTAAAGTTCCTGTAAGGATGAAATGCTCATCTCTAGGATCACATACACTATTATTGGGACAGTTTTTACCTTCCCCCTTGTTTTAATTCTCATCATAGCCGAGAGAGCTATGACTATAGAAGTACCACCAACTCATTTTTATATTTATTATAAAAACCAGCATTTGTTATTCTATAAACGTTCTTGACTACAATTACTTCAACAGTCAGATGGCAAACAAAACTGTAGGTCCGGCCAGATGGAGCTGGCGCCGCGTCTATTTCAGACTTTGGTCCGGTCAGGTGGAGCTGACGCCGCGTCTATTTCAGACTTTGGTCCGGTCAGGTCGAGCTGACGCCGCGTCTATTTCAGACTTTGGTCCGCCAGGTGGAGCTGACGCCGCGTCTATTTCAGACTTTGGTCCGGTCAGGTGGAGCTGACGCCGCATCTATTTCAGACTTTGGTCCGGCCAGGTGGAGCTACGCCGTGTCTATTTCAGACTTTGGTCCGGTCAGGTGGAGCTGACGCCGCGTCTATTTCAGACTTTGGTCCGGCCAGGTGGAGCTACGCCGTGTCTATTTCAGACTTTGGTCCGGACAGGTGGAGCTGACGCCGCGTCTATTTCAGACTTTGGTCCGGCCAGGTGGAGCTACGCCGTGTCTATTTCAGACTTTGGTCCGGCCAGGTGGAGCTGACGCCGCGTCTATTTCAGACACTCCTGGATCGGAGTCTATAGAAACGCTATCTAAGAAACAGTCCTTTTAAAAATCACCATGGACTAAGTAATTTCGCCATTACTTTTATTGACTTTCTGATGGTGTATTCTCTAAATATCGATAGATAGTAGACGTTGTATTAAAAAAGAAGCGACATTTGGTGTGTGATTAAAAAAGAAGACATTTATATAAATACCATATCAAAATCTGAGTCCACAAAAAAACACAGTAATGTAGGCGATCGGATATATTGATCAAATCGAGGAATTTGTGATAAAAATGTTAATTCGGCCTTTGAAAAACTAAATTACATTTTTTCACTGACTTTGAGGATGGAGTATAAGTAAACGATCGATAAACGATGTTCCAGTTATTTACAGGAAAAGCTTGATTAGTCTCAATGAATTCACGAAAAATAGTAATGTCGACGTTCGGAAAAATCGATCCAACATACATTCAATTATTTCAGTAGAATTTATAATCTTTGGCCCCTAACACAGTCAATTACATTTTTTCTTAACTATTAGTCCCATGGGAAATACTTAGAATACATTTATATAGTCTACTAGTATGTCAGACAGAAGGACAGATCCACAACTAAATCGAGTATTCTGTATGTTGATGTATATTGGTGTATACTGGTGTATGTTGATCTATATTGTAGTATATTTTATGTATGGAGATTTATGTTGAAGTATATTGAAGTATTTTAATGATTGTTGATGTATATTGAAGTATACTGGTGTTTGTTGATCTATATTGAATTATATTAATGTATGTTGATGTATGTTTATTTTTCATATTTTAATTTGTCAAGGAAACGTTCAATAATTGCTAACCACAAAAAAAAATTTAATTAATAAAAAACATTACACGACTATCACCCTATTATAACAAAATTCAGGATTTCCTCTCTCTCTATATATATAATCGATATCATCAACCATACCTTCTCTAAATTAGATAACATAACACTGGACCACCTCATTCACCTCAAGTGTTATATATGTTATAGGCAAAAGGTCGCTAAAAGTAGTTCAATAATTTTTTTTCCCCACATCATTTTCTTCCCGATTGTGAATATTTTTTATTAAAAGACGTTTGTTTAGTTTCCCCACCCCCTTCCCACCCCCGCCCTTTGTTTCGGTGACGTCACGTTTGTAAACAGAACTGAAAGCTGGACTAAAATATGAATACAACAACGACAGCATCTGTGTTACGTAGACTACAATATACCTACATGTAAACAAGTTTTTTTTTTTTAAAAGTAAAGTTCCGATAGCCCCAAAGGGGGTCAATGGGTCAGATGAAGTGAAGAGTTCATCTGTAACCACGTCACGTGAATGGATTCTGTGCTTAGCACAACGCCGAGCCGCCTTTACTTTCCTAACTAATGCCAGGTACTCACTTAAATCTCTGTGGACAAGGGCGACTTAACACCAAGCTTCACCTGGGAACATTCCCTTTTGGCTCTCGCAGAGTATCGAACCCGGGACTATCAGGTCGACAGTCAGGCGCACTACACCACTCGGCCATCCGTCACCTAAACACGTTATGGGGCGTATGCGAATTCGGCGATCACATAGGGCCCGGAATGGTGACCCCCCCCCCACTCCCTTCCTCTACACTGCCAGCACAAAGTCTTGTCAGATATGATGATGTAAAAGCCATAATGAGGTACGCATAATTTTTTTACCATGTGTTTAGATGAAATAATTATAAAATATTCGTATGATTATCGTGTATTCAGAAAAAAGATGTCAGGGTCCTAAGAGGTGCCTTATTCACAGTGCCCTATAAAACCCAAGATTGACTATGAACGGCCAAAACCGCTGTATCTAAATATTATATTAACTAGCAGTACCGTACCCTGCAAAACCTTTGCATAGAGTTATAGCTCCTTAGGCTTGATCGGTAGGCTAGGCTATTTTTGGTGTCGGGCAGATCCAATTTTTTCATGATTGTATTTTAAACTGGAATACTGTTGTATTAATTCTTTACTTTCGATTTAACGCAGAACCCAAATCGCTTTTATTTTTTTAGATATGTTGACAATTATTTATCATTAGTTAGAGATATGTATAATAAATGTCAGATTCTTTCCAATAATTTCCCATTTCATTCCATGCCATTCCCTGAGGTAGTCCATTGCCAGCTGAGTCCACATCCTGTAACACGTGACTCAATCAAGGTACTCACTCTGTCAGTCAACCCTGTTCAGTCATCTCTCAGTAAATATATTCTCGTTAACCAGGGGGAACCAAATATCTGTAACTTCATCTCCCATAATATACTCTCATTAACCACGGAAACCTAATATCTGTAACTTCATCTCCCAAAATATACTCTCATTAACCACGGAAACCTAATATCTGTAACTTCATCTCCCAAAATATACTCTCATTAACCACGGAAACCTAATATCTGTAACTTCATCTCCCCAAATATACTCTCGTTAACCACGGAAACCAAATATCTGTAACTTCATCTCTCATAACATACTCTCATTAACCACGGAAACCTAATATCTGTAACTTCATCTCCCAAAAAAGTTTAAGATGCTTGATAGTGATAGAATACTCTGATTTTGTTGTGGAACTTTAACGAGCTATAAATAATATAATGATATTTTTTCCCTTCATTTTTAATATTGATTACTATACTAAACTAAAAAAAAAAGAGTAAATATTCCTGGAGCCTTTTTGAGGTCAGCTGGGCCGATGATGTGTAGAGGTTCACCTTGGTTCGATACTGCGACCCCTCCGGTCGACAATTCAGCGCTGTACACCGAACGACCACCCGCCACATAAACACACATGTACTAACCTGTGCAACTCTACATTTTATTACATACAACTTTTAACTTTAAATCACGGTACAATACAAATCCTTACAAAAAAATTAAACTACATTGCACTACATTCTAAACCTCACTAAACTGTCCGACACTGGACATCATTACACTTCACTAACATAGCGCTACATTCTAAACTTCACTTAACTGTCCAACACTTGACATCATTACACTTCACTAACATAGCACTACATTCTAAACTTCACTAGACTCTCCAACACTTGACATAATTACACTTCACTAACATAGCAATATTTTAATATACGATTCAATCAATATTAACTTTAGTAGTTGTTAATGATAGGAAAACTGGGAAACTACCTAGTGTCCTAACTGTCCCAGGATATTTATTATTATCAGTGGAGTTTTGTGATATTCTTTGTACATGTTACCAACTGCACATGATTTATTTTAATCCTAACTGCATGCAATTAACGAGTGTTTACATCCACACCTGAATGGTATTGAAAACATTAAAAAAAAAAACAACATATGAAACATTAAAAAAAAAATCATTGCTTTTTTTTCTAATTAAACAAAGACTTAACCAACAAAAAAAGATCATAAATCTTCAAGCAAATAAAAGATTTTGTTTTGTTTGCTGAGCCAGCTAGTCTATGGCAGCCATAAATGGGCTGGGATGTAATGTCAACGCAAGGCATGTAGCCAACATACACACACACACGCACATGTTGATGAAAGAAAGTTGGATTGAAGGAGCAGATGTTGTATCAGGACGTTGAATCAGCGGAAGAAGCGAAACAGAAGAAACATCTGGTCGATTCGTACAATAAAAATGAAATGTTCGTTTGCATTCGGTGATGTTTTTTTAACCGCACTGCGTGTCCCGGGTTGTGTATTTTAACCGCACTGTGTGTCCCGGATTGTGTATTTTAACAGTACTGTGTGTCCCGGGTTGTGTATTTTAACCACACCGTGTGTCCTGGATTGTGCATTTTAACATTACTGTGTTCCCCGGGTTGTGTATTTTAACCGCACTGTGAGTCCCGGGTTGTGTATTTTAACAGTACTGTGCGTCCCGGTTTTCGCATTCTAATCACACTGTGTGTCCCGGATTGTGTATTTTAACAGTACTGTTGTGTCCCGGGCTTTTATTTTTAACGTACTGTATGTCCCGGGTTGTATATTTTAAACGTATTGTGTGTCCCGGATTGTGTATTTTAACTTTAATTGTTTTATTTTTAAACTTTCAAACTATTTTAAAATGATTTTAAAGCTTGATTTTTGTATACTTTTATGTTTTTTATTGATGTAAATGCAGCTGATAAATCTGTGTAGACTTCTTACATTTTTACAAATCTGTTTCATAAGAATAAAGAATATAATGCGTCATCGAGTGCTAGATCCAATAGAAAGAAACATTGCTTTATTTAATGTATATATTATCATTGTTTATAAAAATCTAAAACGCATAAGTTTATTTATAGCCTTTTTAAGGATCAGCGGAAATTTAAAATAAGCAGTAATGCATAACTTATTACAATTTTTTATTGTCATATTTGGCACGAAATTTTACTGGCAAGGGGAGGGCCTATGCGTACAGGGCCACTAGGTTGCCTCCCTATTTCTCTCATGCCTGAATGATGTATCTGAGGTACTAAAATTGTAATATCTTCCATGCAAATCGTCAGGTCAACGGTTTATTTCAGCGGGTGTTAGATTCCGTGACAAGCGCAATGTTCGTCATCAAGGCCCGATTAAGGCCTAGGCACTATAAGCATCGTGCCTAGGGCCTACAGACAAAAACAGGGTCTACAAAAGTAAAAAAAAAATACTTTTTTCTTTAAAATTTACAATTATATTATATTAAATTAGTTATAATCAATCTATTGTGCCTAGGGCCTACAAAAGTGAAAACTAATTTTTTTTTAATTTACAATTATATAATATTAAATTAGTTATAATCAATCTATTGTGCCTAGGGCCTACAACATCCTTAATCGGGCCCTGGCTCGTCAGATGGATTACTCCGGTATCTCTCAATGTGTGTATCATCACCGGCACAAACATGGGAAATGTAAAGGCAATGCGTTGGTTTAGGCTGGATGCAATCCTTTGAACTCGCAAGCTGCACACTGAATTTGAGATAACCACCACGTGACCAAACACCCACCCCTCCTTCCTCCCTTCTCATGGCCAGATGAGGGATTATAAAAGTTTGAAAACACGATCTTTGAAGTTACTGAAAACTGATGACAAATGGACTAGTATATATGTCTAATAATTAGGGTTTGGCAAATGGTTCGTCTAACACATGAAATTTCAAGCGTTACATCGACCACAACTATGTTTTATTAATATGTCTACACTCAAAACAGCTATGTTTTATATATATATATATGACTCTATAGACCACAGCTACCCTTTTGTATCGATTGGACAGCCCAACTGTTTACCAGGTCAATTAATATTTCAAACGACCATTCAATGGCCTTTTGTCTTCATGGCCTTACACAAATGTTATACTATGTTTATAGTTGCTTTAGCTCACGCATTCGGGATAACATTGTGATACAAACAAAAACATTCACACATTCAAACATGTGTTGAATGAAATACTAATATACGGATGGCCCTATAAATACATTCAAACATATGTTGAATGAAATACTAATATACGGGCCTATAAATATACATATAAGAGTTAGACGGAAAGACAATATATGTGGGATGTAGATGGATGGAGTTATGTAGAAAGATTAGCTGTAGATGGTCTGAATAGATAACAGAAGCTTATAGCATAGATCTAGGCATACTCACTGTACATTAAACATGTATCGCAGGTAATAAAGTTGATGTGAACATGTGCAGTAATAAGTAGTACAGTTGATCGTGACAATGCGTTTCTATCATATCACTTTGTTCTACTTAGTCTCTATCACGTTCATACATTATTAAATAGTCACTTGCAACATACTCGTATTGATTACTTTCTGTGTGGTTCAGAATACGTTACGCAGTTTTTTTTTTAGGTCAATAAAAAACAATGATGATTATTATCTCAGTAAAATTGTAAATAGTAACAGATTTGACATGACAATTATTTGACTAGAATTAAACCTACAAGTCATGACGGTCAGCTATAAAATGAAAACTTAAACGACAACATTGCTGATGGCTGTCTGCCTGAACGTCAGATTTAGAAAAAAAAATAATTGATAGCGATAATGAATGTAAATGTACATTATACAATAAATGTAAAAAAATAATAAAATAATGAATTCATATTAAACAATAAATGTAAAAATTATCAAAAATAATGAATGTAGATGTACAATGATAAAGTTTATGCATGTTTGATCCTCATCTCTCTATTTTTTTTAAATTTACCATTAAAAGTAATTAACCGATTACCTTATCTAGATAGTCTAACTAACTGACACAAGTCTCACAATATCAAAATAAACTGACATTCATACAGTACATGTAATAGTTAATGAGTAGACTTAGTTTTACATTAGTTGTATCCCTTCCTCATACAATTGATACAACACTGCATGACTCCATGACGCCAGTCGCATTTATTCACTACTAGTGAACAAGCCTGCTGAAGCTGGCTGAACGAAATCCGACAGAATGGATAACAAAGAAATATACGAAATACTGCAATAGAAAAGAACATGTAGCCTTTATTGCCATGAACAGAATACGATATGAACAAAAAAAACAAAGAAATGTGTGAAATACAACGCATACACCACACGATATGAAAACTACCTGCGAGGGAGACACAGTGTTACAACGCATGTACCGCACGATATGAAAACTACCTGCGAGGGAGACACAGTGTTACAACGCATACACCGAACAATATGGAAACTACCTGAGGGAGACACACGGGTTAGACGATTACGTATTTAAGGATGATGTCCACAAAAATTGAATTAAATTCTCAAATATTTTCAAGGACTACCCCACCCCCCACCCCCAACAATCGCACGCGCGCATATACATAATTATGAATAGATATTAACTGTTTAAACATTTCAACTAGCGCTTTTATTTATAGATACATCTAATATGAGCTCTTGGATCTACACATTGTTGATTCTCTCCGATCTGGACCAGCGGCGGGCAATCACATTTAATTAAGAAAGTTTGCAGCTTTGAGAACCACTGATATAAAGTTACATTATCAGTTACCTGCATACCCCCATACTACCTACACCCCTAATGGCCTGCGATGAAATTATCGATGTAAGAGCACATACAGGGGTTGGATGAAAGGGTTAGATGTGTTTATGTATGGGAAAAGAATTTCATGTTTACTTTATTACATGCTAACAGATGCAACAGAGGTTAATGAATTTCATCGAACATATTTAAAAAAAAAAAAAATGTTTTATTGGTGGTGGTGCGTAGAAAGTACTTTTAGCTAATCAATTGCAATTAATTCTCATAAGATTAATTTATTATTCTTGTTAATTTCTCTTTGCTTTTGTGAGTATGGATTTGTTACAATTAAAGGCTTTAATTTTTTAAAACTGTTGTAGCTCTAACTCGCTGGGTTGTAGCTTAACAACAGCTACCGTTACATTTAACCCAGTGATTCTCAAATACATTGTTGCTATTTTGCGGACCATTAGGGGACCAGCCCAAGGAAGGAATGAAGGATTAAAGAATGAGTAGTTAAATTGATAGTGTATACTCTTGATTGAAAGTGATTAGTACATTTTTTAGGAGAGCAATTTTGAAGAAGCTCAAGACCCACATTTTGAAAACCAGTGATTTAAATGCATGAAGTCGGCTGCATGGTTGGAATATATGCATACATTCAATAGATGGTAGCCTGACAATTTACAGTGCAGAAAAGAAATAGTTTGCCTAGTGATAGTAATTAGAGTTCTAACATCTTTAGGGGCCCCCAGGCTGAGCTATTCTTAGGTCTTTAAGGCCTCAGGCTGAGGTGTTCTAAGATCTTTAGGGGACCCAGGCAGAGCCTTTCAGAGTTATTTCAGAATGCTTGAACTTAAGTGCCTGTTGACGCCCTATGAAGATCAGTTTTTTTTTGTATGTAAAAATTGTCAGCAAATGTATTTAATATCAACTACTGGCTGCTTTTGTTTCTATAATTGCAATGTCATCAAAGTGTGAGTGCAGACCCACCAGAAGGTCGCGCGCTGATTTGAATTGGGTCGCCAAAAAGTGTTTATAATTACTTCATTGAGAATTGAAGTTTAGCTGTTCGTGTAAATAAATTATGTCCCTTTTTTCTGTTTAGGTCGAAAGCAAACACATTCTTTTTTTTTTTAGTCTCTAATCGCAAAGGTTTAAGAGACCCATTCCTAGTAAATACATAAGTATCTATTGTTAATCGATATAATAGTTTATGATTGATTTTTTTTTTAAATATTAAAATATATACTTTATCTGTTGACCTAGAGCTACAATTTACGATATGGTTCGGAAAAAAACTATACTGATTGGTCCACGTACTAACAATATGTAAAACAATCTTAGTAGAAGATTAGTAATTAGCTACCAGTAAAAGGTTCAAAGGTTAGGTCAAGCCCATGTTTATTGATATTTATTTTAGCTTGAATCGACTAGCAAAATAGTATCGGGATGTCAAATATTTGATGAATTTATTAGGCGAACAAATAAGTAAAGGACAAGACAAAAAGCCACACAATGTAAAGCAAATATAAGACAAGAAGCCACACAATTTAAAGCAAACAGGTATAAGACGATTCAAAGTATAATATATATATATATATATATATATATATATATATATATATATATATATTTATATAAGCGATTTGGGCTCTGCGTTAAATCGAAAGAAAATAATTGATACGACAATATTGCAGTTTAAAATACAATTATGAAAAAATCGGAACTACTCGAAACCAAAACTAACGTAGCCTACCGATTAAGCCTAAGGGGATATAGCTCTATGCAAATGTTTTTGCAGGGTACAGCTAGTAAGACAATATTCTACATTATTTAGAACTAATATATGTACGAAAAGAAGCCTCATTACTCAGAGCGAGTTTATATAAGACGATAAGCAACATCATTCACTGAGCCAACTGTATGTCTGTGGGGAGACCAAACACAATAAATGTGAATACGTCTGTGATGTCGTTGCTGTGTCCCGCCACATTGGCGTCCCTGGAGACGTGATAACGCGAGACTTTTTACATCAAGAACACAACAGAGTAGAAGTGTAACGTCACACCATGTTCTATATAAAAAAAAGGTCAAATTGAGATATCATTGAATACAGCCAGAGCCGTTTACACAGCGCCTTGGACCCCCTGAGAGAACCATTGCAACTACAGCTCAAAAGATAGGGGCCCTTCTACTTGTTTGGTCCCCCAATATCAAGCGTTCAGGGGTTCAAACGTTTAGACGATCGTAAGCATAGAAACGACCATTCCAAACCCGATATTGACAGATTCCCCTCCACTATTATAGACCGAACTATAGTAACTTTGTATTCGAGAGCCTTCACTAATGGCTTGATGTAGATTTCTCAGTGAGATCCCAGTCCTCGGAATGTCGGCACACAATTTTTTTTTAAATTACTTATGATGCTCATAATGTCACCCACCCTCTTAGTGTGCCGCCTGAAAGTCATCTTTTAAAATCAACTCACAACTTTTATTTTCATATTCTTCACAAAATCATAACATTAATAATCAATTTATCAAACTCCAATGGCGACTTAAAAGAGAAAAAAAAACAATAGCTTTCAGATTTTAAAGTGTATCTGCAACTATTCTAAACTCAACGTACGTCTAAACTCCACAGCAAAGACACCTGATACATCTTATCATTACTTCGACCTTTTTACAGAACTATTAAAAAAGGGCCAAAAAAAAAATAGAACAATGATAATATTTTCTCATTTTCTACCTTAAATAATAATTTATGAGCCAATTCAAATGGACTATCATTAACGAATTAAACACAGAAACCGATTAGCAATTTTTTTTACTAAGTGTGAATATTTTGTAAAGTAAAAATGAGATAGTAAAAAAAAACAACTACATCAAATATCAATAATTCGCCATATACACCACATGTACACTCCTGTACACCCCTGTACACCCCATGTACACCCTATCTTACCCTGGTCGCGTGCTATGCCCGCGGCGAACTATTCCGTCCACAGCTTCTAGTCCAGATCTACCCTTGCGCGTGCAGAAATCTCAAGAGATTTTCATAGGATTCAGTGCGGAGCGAGCATCTTGGCTAAAGTGTTGGTCAGTAATTGAATAGACTCAAGCTCAACTTCTGGGTCGATGTCCTCATAATCTTCCTGTCTCTTTCACTTGAATCCATCTACTTTCTCTTTCTCTCTCTCTCTCTCTCTCTCTCTCTCTCTCTCTCTCTCTCTCTCTCTCTCTCTCTCTCTCTTTTTTATAATGCAATTTCTTTTCCATACTTACAATGTAGATCTGATAAGCTCAATGATATACTTAAAAAATATTTTTTTTGGAAATAATAAAACTAGTTTAATTGAATGCCCTTTGTTAAATTCAAGAACTAATATCGGTTTTCTTTTTTAAAAGCGGGAGAGACTAAGAAGATAATGTAATTTTAAAGTTACAATTGATATCAATCAATTAATCACTTGTCAAATATCAATAGCAACGCAACACTCTGTGCAAATTATGTATCGTGTAATTTCATGTCTGGTAACCGCTTTGTCTCAAACTAGATCATGTCTATTAGTAAGCAATCAAACATTTAACTTTCGACTTTTTATGTGTGGAATGGATACAAATATGTTGTGCGGATTTTTTCTTATGGTGTTAGATTTAACGGTTTCCTTCAGCGGCTCTAAAAATCGTGCGATTCGCGAATCGTGATCCATTTTAATATATATATGTCAGTAGCGTTCCGTTTGATTTTAACGACCTTTTTGTAAAGAAATACAAAATGATGAACGAAAGAAACTGCAAAAAAATGAATTAGGTATGTTCTAGATCAGGGCTTCTTAAACTTTTGTAATTCACGACCCCATTTATGATTGCGAGTTTCTTGACGACCCCATACAAATATAAAAGAAAAATAAATTAATATTTTACAAGTTAAAAAACATTTTCTGTTAAATTGTATTTTTATCTCTCGCGACCCCAGAATTTTGCTATGCGACTCCAAATGGGGTCGCGACCCATAGTTTAAGAAGCCCTGTTCTAGATTAAGCTATCACGCTCATGTTTGTCGACCCCACGTCAAATAAGCTCTCAACCCAAACCTTGAGAACCACTGGTCTAGAGCAGAATATATTCTTATCGAAGTCAAAGATGAGTGGGTATTACGTGGCTCAAAATATCAATGAAAAAACAACACAATTCTCATCAAATTGATGGTTGTGCATTCAATGATTGTATTGACAAATCAGAGCAGACATAAAAAAAATGTCAACATTAAGGGATATGTGATATCTACAATGTCAAATGATACATATCCTGTACAAGTTGACACCATAGATCATTATCTTCTCAGGAGACGCGTTGGACAGCCTGCGGTGACCTGTTTACTAATGGACATTCAAGTAGTATTGGTTTGACCCAAGCACTGTAATATAGAAACTGCAGAAAAAGACTGAGTTTAGAAGTATATACAGAAGAAGACCGTCAGGGAAGTTTCATTGAGATGTTAATATAACGTTTGATAGAACTTCCTTACAGTCTACTTCTATGGTTAGTTCTAAACTCACATCGTTGTTTTCTGAAGTCTCTGAGTTTAGATGTAGACTGTCAAAGGTGTTATTAAAACATTTCTTGAGCTGACTTAATGTAAATTTTAGAAATGCTTATGTTGAACCAAACAATTTAAAACAACAACAACATAATAATAAATAAGTGAAAGTGTTGAATTTATTTCTACTTAGCTTGTAAAAATACATAAAAAATAAATGTTTTAAAATAAATACGTATTATAAACCAATTGCATTTTAAAATGACTAAAAAACCATTACTGATCATCAAATAAATAAAAACCTAAAAAAACAGTGGTAGCTTAGAAATCACGGTTATTTATAATTATATCAAGTCAGACAGATATTGCCGTATTGACCTAAATGTTTCGTGGCTTGGAAAACATTTCTATCAGTGGACTGTGCAATTAGCTACACTTGACTGACGTCATTGGGTTTTTTTTTTAAAAAAGTCTAGTGGCCATTTAGTTTTATTTTATTTATGTTTGCTAAAAGTACAAACATTTTTGGAGAAAATAGACTCAGACTTTAATGAGTATATTTGGGTTGCCTCGTTCTGGCTCGAAAGTCAAATGGCGGCTTGCCCGATCGATATTGAGCAGGTTCTGTCTCAAATCCCTTAAAGGTAAACTATCTCTGTTGCACGTTGGTGGTCTTGTTAAAATTGCAGAATTTTTCTAAGGTAAGAGAAAAAAAAAAGGTTCTGGTTTAATAATAAACAGTATTACATTAACATCTGATTGAAAACTGAGCGACTAGCATGGTGGTATTTGTTTTTTTTTTTTGAGATTTTTTTAATGATAAGCTATTGTACAGCTGTCTATACTATTACCTGTAATGACGTAACTAAGCTGGGAGGAAGGGGTGGTCCGACCCAATGGCCGACAACCAGTAGCGACGTTTTCACAAGTTAGGTACGGCACCATTCTTAGATTCCATCCCGGGGGCCGATAAATCTTATCACGCAGCTATCTACATGTTGCAACTTTACATGAGCGATATGTCTTTTGGATTCTGATTTTACAATCGAAATTTCTCCCTCACTGACTTAGTCATACATTCATACATATTCTCATTCATGACAAAACATATATTCATTCACTCAATGGGAGTGCTTAATTTGTGTGAAAAGATTTATATATATGTATATATATATATATATACACATAGATATTTTTTTAGGAAAATACACATTTGTTATGCTGAGTAATCGTTTTGATGCGATCTACATAACTCTTTATTACTTACTTCAGAATGCGTTTTAAATTATGATGACAGGAGAATAACATAGCATAACGGAAAAAGAAAGTATTGAATTTATTTTATGTTGGGAGAGTCATACAGATACTAAGAGCTTGACAAATGTGTGTATTTTCACGTAAAAGGTCCTTTTAAAAGTTTAAATGGAGAACCGCTACTGTTAACAAAACCTTTCTTGCCATTGTGTACTTTTAAAGTCTGAAATAGGAATGATCCATTAACCAGGATCACTTAGTCCATTATTCAGGAAGTTTAAGTCATTAAGTCTAGTTGCCTTGGTGCAGTGCGCCACTTGACATTTTTTACCTCTTGATTGGAGAAATGGCTTCACAAACAACATTACAGTGTTCAGTGCTTTGAGCCATGGGCCAGAATTTTCTCTCCCTCCTCCCATGATTATAACCAGATATGGAGTCACCAGAGACATGGAGTCACCAGAGACTCAGATACATTTCCTCAAGCTATCTTTCACAATGTTTCTTTTTTTATTAAATGAAATGTTACATAGTAATATATTTTTCTTTATTTTACTACATTAAATTTTACTTCTTACACTAGCCTCCTTTATTAATTGACATTAAAATAATTAAATATTAATCGGAAAGTGTGGGGAAAAAAAGTGAAAAACCAGAAACTGGAAGAGTTTAGAAAATAATCAAGTACAATCAAGTATTTTAAATTCTGGTTTTCTTTGCAAGAAGCCACACAACAAGAATCAAGAAAAACATTATTTATTAAAATATTGAATCAAATGAGTTTGTCTAAATCTAACATTTCAAAGTATTTAAACAACTTGAAAAATAAGAAAAAATAAAAACAGTTCAATTCGTATTACAAATAAATTTACTATCGGTGAATTCTGTTTTAAACACAAGAGCAGCTATTTATGTGTTTAAAGTTGCCCGGTGATAATCTGACCTTAATCTTTGTAGATATTAGTGAACCTGATGTGTTATGCTTTATTTTTCAAAACCCGGGGGTAAGGGGGTGGGGGTGTCTACTTTTTTACTGTTGACATCACGATCTGTGTTGATCTTTTGATAATTAAGTTTGTATGTATCTGTGTGTTCAGATAGAGAGAGAGATATAGAGAGAGAGAGAGAGAGAGAGAGAGTGAGAGAGAGAGAGAGAGAGAGAGAGAGAGAGAGAGAGAGAGAGAGAGAGAGAGACAGACTGAGTAAGAAATAGTTTATAAAAGAAAGATTAAAAGCCCCTGTATTATAAGAGGCCATTTGCCGGATTAAGGACAGCTATGTTGAATGATTTAGTTAAGCAATGGTATCATCTTATGATAAAACACTTTTTTGGTGAGCGAATGTAAATCACACTTTTTTAAAGTGTTATCTCCTTTTAGCCATTGATTAATGAGTACGTTATACATAGTTTTCAATAGATTAGGACAGGGGTCGGCAACCTTTTGAGGTGGAAGAGCCAAAAGTTATAATTTACAATTTTCTCAGTTTTTAAAGAGCCACTCAAATTGTTATTTCAATATTATGGTATATGTTTAGGAATAGGTATATAAAATAATATCATTATAATTTTTGCGCATTGAACTGAAAGGACGCAATTTGACATCGAAAGAGTCGCAACTTGACACCGAAAGAGTGGCATGCGGCTCGCGAGCCGCAGGTTGCCGACCCCTGGACTAGGACAAAGAGGTTGGCAATTGGGCTATTGATGTTAAGTACTATTAAGTACATACGTCTTAAAACAATCATTCTTTTGTTATGTACTCGTTAAAATGTACTCGGACTTCGCACGGGTTTGACCCTGGATGGAATAGTCACACTTGCCTATATAGTTGACTTTTACTTTGTGATAAACCGAACGAATCTGTTGTTGCGTGTTCAACTCCAAGCGTGTCCAGTCACCTGTCTGTCTTTCCCGTGGTGCCTCCATGTCATAATAAATATGAAGCCCCCCCCCTTCCCAATAGTACTTTTATAAGTAGTGACATTCAAATTTGAGTATACATGTATTTCCAACATTTACTAACCGAAAAAACCATTTACCAATTTATTATGATCTGTATGAAGAATCTTAGTTAACGTATTTTTGTTAACATTTTAAATATAACTGCAATTCTGTTCTTGTTTCGTCATAATAGCAATGTCCTTTTCCACGAGCACAACAATTTAATGCGAATTTAAGCGAGCTATGACGACAGACCTGTTTGCCACAAATCACCCGCTCCATTCAGTGCACGCAATAAAAGGATTATTTTTTCCATGTGATAGCTAGGCAAGGTATCAAAAGCATTAAGTCCAGTAACATGGCCATGAATCAATATTTACTGGAGCTGGCTACAGCGGGAGTGCTGAATGGTTGAGAGATTTGTGTTTATTTAGGTATATAGGTTTATATATAGGTCTGTGAGTCCGTTCGCCAGTTTTTTAACTCGCTGCTAAGTCTTCCTTGAGCAACGACCGTCATCTCTTGTCTGAAGATTTATACTTGTATGACATCGAGGGGATTAAAGTCAGACAGGGATAGCGGGGAGAATGAGGAGGAGATGGAAAGAGTACGAGAGAGCATAAATAAAGACAAAGACAGGGAAGATGGAGAGGTTGCACTGATAGATGGAGGAGAGAGTAGAGAGATTCAATGCCAGGGAGGGCGATTTAGAGGTAATATAAGAGGAGAGAGGAGGCTAGGGGACGAGCCATGGGGTAGGGGGTTTAGAGATATGATTGGAGGAGCAGGCTAGAGATGAACATTTGATGATACTAATAGTTACTCCATAGGTAAACTTAAACATGTGTATGATACGTCACACTTGACAATGTTAAAATGTTTTATTTATTCTATTTATCTATCATTCATATCCGCCCATTAATAACAAACGGCACGGTACAAAGAGCCACATTATATTTTATAACATCCGTGGTGCTTTCATGACGTCACTAGCCTCGATTCTGAACATTACTATCTTAAAGTTGAAAAAATTAGTTTTGCAATAAAAAAATTAAATCATAGACAAATATCTTAGCGTGTTTTAAAAACCACTATAAAACTATCAGAGCATTGATTCTTTTAATTTTATAGATTTTTTTTTAAAGCTAGATATTACCGATGATTATATTAGACAAAATATACAACTACACTCATACCTCGCTATATGGCCGCTCTTTATAGGCATTTCGCTATAACGGCCTTCATCAATTCAGGCACGTTTTCGATTTACGGCCTAAAATGTTTCGCTATAACGACCAAAAAAAAAAAAACACTTTTGTACAAAAGTGAAAAAATATTGCTCATTTTGGATAATGAACCAGGGCATCCTACCTAATTTATCCGAACTATCTGAAGATATCATGATTGAGTACCTTCCGAAAAATACAACAGCACTGATCCAACCAATGGATAAGGGTGCAATAGTTACTTTTAAGGCACATTACTTACACTGAACTTTCCGACAACTCAGCATAAGGGAAACCGATGGTGAATCTTCAATTTTGGAAAAAGTATCACATCAAGGATACTGTTGACAGCTTCAGTGAATGATGGAAGGAATTAAAATTGACAACAGTGAACCATGTATGGAAAAAAATATGGCCAGAATGTGTAAAAAGTACTGATGCAGACAGAAGCGTAACTAGGGTGGGGGGAGGGGGTCCAAATTCAAAAGCACCCCCCCGGCCTTAGCTTGAGGGGGCCCCCAAATTTTTTTTACATTAAATATAAAGTACCTTATCTTATGTCATGTTGTCGAATGTCAAAATGCAGGAGCCTCCAAAGAGGGGACCTAAAATCCCCATGTTCGACACTGGATACAGAAGTTAATTTTCTTCCTGAAATTAGGCAAAATATTTTGGATCTAGTAGAAGATTTCGGCTTGGAAGGTTTGAACGAACGTGATGTGCTTGCTCTACTTGAAGCTGATAGGGAACCTCCTCCTTGAAAACGATCCTGACGTCAATTTCTCGAGGAATTAACTCAGCAATTAGCAGTTATAACTCATTGAAGAATGAACTAGACAAGAAGGCAAGATAAACAACGTTGGACAATTGCTGTAAGCCAGGCCCATCCTTACCAGCGAAAATTGATGACGTCATTGATCTTCAGGTTACCATCTCTTCATTGTCTTCATTTTGTTTATAGACTATTGTTGATTTTTGGAGTTGTTATTTTATTTATGTACAAATGTATGTAGCTTTAATTTAAATTAAATAAAAAGAGGAAATACATTTTGAATGATAAACCATGTTTCATATTTTAACAATTTGGAACCGATCTCGTTGAATTTGTATGGATTTGTACTAGAATAATTAATTCCTTATACGGCTTTTCGCTTAGCGGCCAAATTTCGTGGAACGTATCTAGGCCGTAAAGTGAGGTATGGGTGTATTGTTATGTATGGAGGGGGGTTTTACGCATTTTATTTGAATATTAGTTCGAGCTACTACACATAGACAAAGGTAAGCCTTATGTAGTAATGTAATACATGTAGTACATATATTCTATCCAGCCTATGTAAATAAGGAGATGTGTACAGATATAGAGAAAAAAATGCTACATTTAAGGGCGTACAAATAATAAGGCAAGAGATGACCAAGAGATGACCAAGATGATAAGAGCAGCATTTCGGTTTTTCTAATAATATAAACAAAATTAATTCTATAAAGAACGTCGACTTAGTCAAGATTAGCAGATAAAATAAAATATCTTATTCCATGCATACATTTTAATGAATAACTTTTTTTTGCATTTCATAACCAGGACTACAGTCTAATGTGGAAAACCTTTAGTCCTAGCCATGCACTGGATTAAGGCGATGAAGTTTCATGTTAAATCAGCTTTAAAAATAGATGAGTTTGATAAATTATCTTAAATGACGATCGTATTCAAACTTAATAATCTTTTCCCACGATCATTTCAATGAATAGACGTCGTCTCCCGATGTCTTATATATTCTGTCATTAATTATCATACTGGAACAGTCTTAGTTTGCACTGTCCTCATGTAACTCTAGTCCAGGTTAAAATACCCATGGTAGCTACTGTTCGCCGAATCGAGGATATATCAGTCGTTCATTAGCTGTGGTTCGAATCTCAAGACTTCACCTCGGCTGTCTAGCTTACACGTTTAGTGGTAATAATCAAAGGACATTAATTTAGAATGACACTGTCCTTACCTCAAGGCAATAATCTAAGTTAAACTTATTGAAATTCATTTTATTAACGTGGCTTATGATAGATTAGTATATCATTTCATCAATGATAATTTAAGAAGAAATTCTTCATTTAACATTTTACTATGAAATATATTATTAAAACAATAATCAAATTAAAAAAAAATGGACGCAAAAAAAAAAAAACACTAACGAAAAAAATAACAAACATCACAATGACATTATTTGCTGGACATGTTGCCCTAATGACAGAAGTCCATCAAACAGCGCGATGACATTATTTGCTGGATATCTTGCCCTAATGACAGGAGTCCATCATACAGCACGATGACATTATTTGCTGGATATCTTGCCCTAATGACAGGAGTCCATCATACAGCACGATGACATTGTTTGCTGGATATCTTGCCCTAATGACAGGAGTCGATCATACAGCACCAGCCCCACAGCGTGAAAATTCTACAGCAGGGGCCAGGCAATAGCGGGGGGGGGGCAGGTAATACATTTTACTAAGTAGAGCGAATAAGCAGACGGGGGGGGCAGACAAAACGCAAGGGGTCCGGCCCCCAGGCCCCCCCGCACGCTACGGGCCTGTACAGCACGATGACATTATTTGCAGGATATGTTGCTCTAATGACAGGAATCCATCAAACAGCACGATGACATTATTTGCACGAAATCTTGCCCCAATGACAGGAATCCAGCCAACTCCACTCTTGTGGTGACTTGTTACTTCGTAGACTAGTTAGAAATCAAAACCTTAAAGAAAACGATTGACTTGATTTACCATATAATCACTGTGTACAAAGCTTAAGAGTTATAAAATAATATTTTTTTTTTAATTTTGTTGCTACCTCGTGGCCTTTCTATGACCCCACCAAAAGTGGTTAACCTTGCCCTCCGCGAAACAAATCTGCATACATTAATTTCGAAGTTGGGTGCGAAAAGAAAATCAATAATGTTGGGGGGGTGTCATGTCTTACCTAGATTAATCTAACACATTTAATCACACTAATCTAACACATTTAATCACACTAACATATAGTTTTATGAATATTTTTATATATTGATTAGCTCGTACACTTACAGCGTCTATTAAATAATATTAATCCAATTCTCTTATCTGTGTTTTATCGGTGTTTTTTTTTTTTTGCATTTATTTAATTTGTATATTTATCGATTTTTATCACAAGGGAATATTGAAGTAATTTGTTTACAAATGTTTAATTTTAATGAAACAAACGTGTTGTTCTCTTGGTATAGCGGGCATGGTGAAGTGAAGTTAGTCCACGTATTCCTTGGTCATCGACCCCCTCTGGTCAACGTTGAAAGAAATAACATTTTGTAGATATATAAATTAGTTTATATAAGAGAAGTATTAGCTAACTGCAATCTATCATATAATAATTAACTCTATAATTCTATGTATAACATCCAATCCCCTTTTATTTTCTATAATGTATTGTTTGAGTTCGAATAAAGGGAGGGGAGCGAAAGGGGCGAAACAAACAACAGTTGTCCCAGTGTGTCGTGAAGTGTAAAGGTTTAAGACCCACTGACCCATTAACAGTATAATAACAACACTTTGTCCTGTAGACACTGTGTCAAAGCCGACCCGTGTAGTGAACGGGCATGTTTGGCCACGCCTACACACACACACACTCACACATGTGTTGGAATGGTTCCATTAGATCTCCACGACATCATTCAATTATCTGGAGAAACTATTCCTGCTCTTGACCCGTTCCCTCCTACAACGAAATAAATTATTCCGATGTCACTTTGTTTGTTCTACGTAACAAACGGAAGATTTGTTTTTTTGTTTGTTTTTGGAATGTTCTACATTATAAATTGAACATTTGATATTATTTCTTTTTGTGTACGATACAAATATGTGTGATTAGTTTGTTCTATTTTATAAATAGGGTACTGATAAATGTTTTTAATTTGTGTAGGTCCTTATGTTACAAATATTTTTTTTTTCTACTTTGTTGTACATTACAAAAAAAATTAATTATGGTCCTTGTTTCTACGTTGCAAAATTGAATAATTGTTCTTAAGTTATCTCTGCATTTATAACAAAGGCTGTGATATTTATAGTTAGTTATTTTTAGTTCTACATTATAAAAGACCCATTTCACTGTTAGTTCTCTGAGTGACATAAAGCATTATTCTTTATTTGCTAATATACTTTATAAAAGACACATTTCGCTGTAATTTACACAAAGTATTATTTTTTTATTTTGTTCTACATTATACATGTTATTTCTTTAATTTGTCGTACGCTACAGACGGGCTAGAAATGTAGCCTATACATTTTTATTTCGTTCCTTCTCTATACATATATCCAGACCCAACAGTTGGTGAGATGAACAAGGACACGCAGTAGTAGTAGACTGCTGCTGGTGAAAGAAGAAGTAGGAAGTGTTAAATTAAATAAACTTCAACTGGAGCGTCAACCCATGGCTAGGTCCTCGCTCTGCCTTGATCTAGTTTACTGGACAATGTCCACTTCAGAATGAAACCCGGCAATCGCTTACTTTTTTTATTGGATGCAAATCTCTACCGACTCCCAACCCTCCCCCCCCCCACCCCACCCCACATTTGCCCTCACCAACACGGTCTCTATAATTTGGTTTCCTCTTGCATTGGTTTCTTATTTATTTATGTAAGTATTTCTCTTTAAATCATTTCTAAAACAATTCAATACACAGTGAAATCAGAAAAACAAGAAAGCTGAATCATGCAATCTTTCATATAATCGAGGGTGGGAGTTTGGTGTAGCGCACTCGACTGTCGACCTGAGAGTCCTGGGATTGATCCTCTTTGAAAACTGGGGGAATTGTCCAAGGTCCTGGTGAAAGTTTGTAAAAAAAAAATGTCGCACACGTCCATCCAGCTTTAAATGGAAACCTGACTTAAAGTTGGGAGTTGTGCTAACCACACATTGGGGCTGTGTCTCAGTCTGTCTCTATATCTAGTTATTTATCACCAACTGTACTTCTCTGTGTGTCTCAGTTCATATTTATTTTTGTTTGTGCACTGACTTTCATTGCATTTTTAATCAATGAACTCTTACATGACAGTCATCTCTTCATTCATGCACGTACGTACCCACTATCCATTGATTCCTTCCACACTTTCTGTCCATCCACAACACAACTACTACACGCCCTTCTGTATTCCTTCCTACCTACTCACCCAGGCGTCCGTCCACCCACCCTACCTCCTTCTCACACCATTCAATCCATACATTTATTCATTCCCCACCCACACACTCACACACACACACACGCATACTTGCCCACCCACTGTTCCATCCATGTGCCAAGTGCTAGCCCTCATTCGTGAGGATGGTGGTTAACCTCTAATAGAGTTGCCGAGCGGATGCCGTACGATTTTTTATTTTTTTATTTTGCTGTTATTTTTAAATATAATGTTATCGATTTGCTAAGGGCATGTATCCAGAGACTTGTATTCAGAGTTACCTTACCGTAATGACGGGGTAGAGGAAGGGGAGGAAATGATGGCTGAGTAAATAGGAACTAATAAACGGCATAAACAGTTCCTTTCGAGAGTATGAACTACCAGGGAACATGGAGTGTTGAGGTGTTTGTGATCAGATGACGTCATAAAATTATAACTAATGGAGTTAGCAGCAGTGTAATGTGTTGAGTTTTATTTTTAATGCTGCTTAGCAAGAAGTCTACACAATTTACAGTGTAGTAACACCAGTGCCGGCTTTAAGATGCGCGGTTGGTTACAGATTATTTTGCACTCCAGGTTGCAACGTTTTGAAGTGAACACCTTGCATCATCAGAGAAGATTACATTGCTTAAATGAAATCAAAGGAAAACATTCTAACAGATTTAAAAAAAAGAAAACAATAAAAGTAAACTGGTGATCACCTAGAAATCTGTCAACATTAGTACCAGCTTTTGAAACAATAATTATGATAACATCATGCATTTTAAAACACAATTTAGCTTTAGTTATTAATAGATTTAATGGACAGTTAAACTGAATGATCATTGCTCAATTCCGAAGAACTAATAATGAGGCCCGTAGCGTGCGGGGGGGGGGGCGCCCCCCTGCGATTTGTCTGCCCCCCCCTGCTAATTAGTTCTACTAAGTAAAATGTATTACCTGCCCCCCCCCCCTGCTATTGCCTGGCCCCTGCTGTAGAATGCCTGGCGCCTGCTGTAAAATTTTCACGCTACGGGGCCGGTAATAATACAGTGCATATTTTTTTTAAGTTTAAGTATGATTTAAATAAATTGTGCTTTAGATAACAAACAATGAGCTAACACTTATATTCCATGTGATGGGATATAAATAAAAAACAATGAATCCTCCAACCTACATGTTTATTTTTAACGCCCCAGCCCCAACTCTAAATATACATTTGTCACGTTAACGTTTTCCTTGACTTAATAATCTTTCACCTGAACCTAACCCATTGAATAAATGAATATTGAAAATCATGTGGGCAATATGTTAAATAGGGGCGAGGGGTGGACGATTTTTATTAAGTTTTAGATGAGGCATGGGGTGTATGGTCTTTAAATGAGGCATGGGGTGTATGGTCTTTTTAGATGAGGCATGGGGTGTATGGTCTTTTTAGATGAGGCATGGGGTGTATGGTCTTTTTAGATGAGGCATGGGGTGTATGGTCTTTTTAGATGAGGCATGGGGTGTATGGTCTTTTTAGATGAGGCATGGGGTGTATGGTCTTTTTTTTTTTTTACATATTCGCCAACCTATTCCCATCAATGGTGCCAGACATTCTAACCAGTTTTCTCTGTTTGGATCGAACGCTGTCACTATTCGCAAACTTAATTCTGGTTAATGGGCTATAATTTCTGTTTTTTTTTTGTAATTTTCGTTTTAAAAAAAATAATTTATGTGTCGTTTAGCCTGGTAGACGCGAAATACAGTAAGACTTACAATCCCTGGTGGCAACACCTTGCAATCAGCTCGTAGGCAGTGACCCCCCCCCCCATTCAACTCTTGCCTTTCGTGTGTCCGAATTTATCTAATTTCTCACCCAGCTAGGCTGACAACTTAGGTAATTTTATATCCATTTCTAGATATAGATTTTAAACTTTCTAGATATAAGATAATGAAATCTATATAATACATTTAGATACTTTTTTTGTTAAATTCTAATTAAATGTAATTTGATTATTTTCTATAACTAACTATAACTTCATAATTTTCTAGCTATTTCTGGATAATGATTTGGGGAAAAAAAAGTTGGCATCTCTCTTTAATTATGTAGAGGGCGCAACAGATACGTTGAAGATGTTAAACTCTCACCATAATAATATGCAGCCCAGATGATATGTAGACTAGATGATATGTAGACTAGATGATATGTTGACTAGATGATATGTAGACTGATAAATATTCTTATAGAAAAAAAAACACTTAATTATCATCTCGTGTATTCCGAATTCATCATTGATCGAAAGATGTATATACATGTATTCAGTTGTATAAATAGAAATGTTGAAAATACTCATCACAATATCCAAGACTATCTTTAAACTATTATATACATTTATACACAACACTGGTCAGGGCCATGTAAATCTTCACTTATATACACAAGACTGGTTAGATCCCTGTAAATCTTCACTTATATACACAACACTGGTCAGGGCCATGTAAATCTTCACTTATATACACAAGACTGGTCAGGGCCCTGTAAATCTTCACTTATATACACAAGACTGGTCAGATCCCTGTAAATCTTCACTTATATACACAAGACTGGTCAGGGCCCTGTAAATCTTCACTTATATACACATCACTGGTCAGGGCCCTGTAAATCTTCACTTATATACACAAGACTGGTCAGGGCCATGTAAATCTTCACTTATATACACAAGACTGGTGAGGACCCTGTAAATCTTCACTTATTCCCGATAAAGGCCAGATCAGTAAAATCAAATAAAAATCTGAAGGTCACATAACAATGGCTTCTGTATTGATTTTTAAGTATAATAAAATTGTCTTCCTTTGGTTCAACGGCTATTTATGGGGCTATTTCAGCAAAGCGTATTACTGTATTAAACCTCTTAAGAGGTTTCTGCTAACATGTATTCTCTGAACAGTTATCTACTGTATTTTTAACCAGCTGTTACAAGAATGTTTTTTTTTTACCTTTTAACTTAAATCTTAACTAAGCAAGTGTAGAGGGGTGGGAGTGTTGTCGGTAAATTGCTTCGGGGCCTACAAGGTCTAAGGGTGCGAGGCATAATGAGCCGCCATATTTGGTGCTGTTTAAACTAGATATGGGATAATAGGACCCTGTTAGGCTTTTTGATCCACCCTGTTCAAATCAATAACATTGACCTGCAATTTATTTAGTTTATCTGACTCCTCCATTCACTCACTTTTGATCTGTCAAGTTTGAAAAACCCATTGTGGACCGCGGCTCAGAAAGGTTTGTCCAGACCTTAGGTTTTAAACATTACTATTATTACTAGATGTACCTCGCAAACCTTTGCATATAATTATATTCCTTTAGGTTTTGTTTGGTAGGCTCGGTTATTTTTGGTAGAAATAAAAAAAAAAACACAAAACAAACAAACAAATTTTTAAATGAAATTATTTCACAATTTGGCTTTTGAGTTTCATGTTTGAAAACCGCAGAAACTATTAAAAAACTGTACATTTAAAAAAAAAAACAACAACAATTATCGAACCGAGATCCCTAACAAGCAGCCATTTTTTGAATTCTTGATTTCTTCTTTCGATATAACGCAGACACGAGATCGCTTTTATATATATATATATATACATTCTATGTGGCATGCCTACTTATGTAAACATATCAATGTAATCTAGGATTATTTGAAATCAACAAGTAGAATACACACATACATGTTAATTGGGTTTTAGCTCAAGCCCTCCCCCCTCCCCTCCCTATTTCACCGGGATATTCTCTCAGCGGCCTTTGCTAAAAGTAGAGTTTTTTAAATAAATTGTGTTTAAAAAAAAATCTTTCTTCTCTGTCTGAACACACATCAACACATATTCTAGTTGAGTAATAATGTTCCTCAATATCCAGTACAAACATAACGGCGCGTTCAAGTCCCAATAAAACATCACCAGCTGTCGGCTCACTGTCCGATATCACGTTGAGTCAACACAGACCTTCCGCAACACATAACCTGTTCTTTGAACTTGGGCCGTTAAGTGCCACTTGGCCCTTACACAACCGGTGGACTTTAGAGACACCCATCAGAGGTTGATGGTGGTAGTGAAGAGGTGGGGGGGGGGGAGGTGGTAGAAGGGGGTTAGAGCTGGATGAAAAGAGAGAAAACAAAAAAAAAGTTCTTATGAATGAAATTGTCATTGGTTCAACTAGTCCCTCATTTGTCTTTGGACAAGCGGCTTATCGATTTTGTCAATGCAAACACTCTCCCTAAAATGTAATACGGTTTACGGATACTGTAGTTTTACAATAATATTGTAGCTTACAAATCTTGTTTATTCGCATGATTCTGTATAGCCTAACAATCATGTTTAATTTGACAATCCTATGTATGTTAACATCATGTGCAGTCTATCTTTTCTATGAGCATTATAATAATCCTGTATAGTGTAATAATCATATGTATTTTAACAATCATGTTTTGTCTAACAATCCTGTGCATTCTAACAATCTTGAGTAGTCTAACAATCCTTGCATTCTAGCAATTATAATTATGTAGTCTAATTTACTGTGAGAGTAAAACACATGTATAGTCTAATAATCATAAGTAGTCAAATAATCATGTGTTTTCTAACAATCATATAAAGACAAACAACCATTTGTAGTCTAAAAATTGGAGAAGAAAATAACTTCTTTAACATTTATCAATCTAATGGACACGTTTGGGACATTTCTTTAGATACCTTTGTACGCTGACCATAATAGTCATAAGTGTCGAGGAACCAAGCGGTAAATATGTAGATGGGATTTGTAGGCATCGAGTAAGTTATCAGCACCTCACCAATAGGGGATTAACGGAGGTCAGAACTACCACACCACCAAATCTCCATGTATCATCAAAATAGACGCAACAATGTCTATAATAAAATAATTCTTCTTGGTCTTGTTTGTTCTCTATTTTGCCTTGGTCTAGTTCGCAGTTCTCTACCGGTGGTACGCGCACCCAAAGGGGTACACTAAAGTTTATGCAGGGCTAAGCAGCGTCAATAATTTTACTTTTAAACAACCAATGAATTTGAAGAAGGTAACCAGTTTGCTGCGTGACTCCTCAACAATCCATGTGCCAAATTCTCACATGAAACGTTAGCACACCCATTATGAAAATATGTACTTTTATTCGGATACCCCGCGGACAAAACTTTCGCACCTTTTGGAGTACAGTTCCAAAAAAAAAGTTTGAGAATAGCTGGTCTAGTTAGTTCCTTATTTCGTCTCCGTTTTGTTTTTTTTTGTTGTTGTTTTTGCTGTCTGATTTCATTATATAACCTGGACACATTATATCAGTCTAAATTAAATACTCAATTGAAATGCGGTCCCTAAAACCACGACTGATTATTATATTTTTTTTACTTTAAAAACAAAATAAATCTTAAATTACTCTGAGTTATTTTTCATATTTCCCAAGTCTGTGTAAAAAAATTTCGAAATTACCTGGTCAATAAACTTCTTAAAGAATACCTGTAATTTGCATAATTAGTCTTCTCTTTTTTTTCCTGTTCTGTTCAACGAGACAATCTGTTAATGGTCGGCTTAGCAAACATGATTCAGAGACGGACGGACGGACGGGGGGGGGGGAGATCAGGCAGAGGCGTCCTTATTGATTCAAACCAAGTCAGATTGTTCATGAACAGTTCAACCTAGGAAGACTAAATCGTTCATCCCTTCGAATTGATGAAAGGAAACAGACAGCACTTTGTGACAGGTTCCAAGAAAAGTTAAAGAGTGTTCAAAGTGTTATTTTAGAATTAGGTAGTGGGTGTGGTTATCATTTTTTAGTTCTAATATTCTATGTCTCAAGACATTGACATGACATCCCAGAGAAAGAAAATCAAAATAAAAAGCATTCTGACTTAGTCAATACGAAATTATGAAATTAAATTCTAAAAGTGTATTGGACAGAGATTTAAAGGTAATACAAAGGCCAATTGTGACCGGAGAGAAATATATTTTGAAAAATATTCACATGCTCTCTTTTAATCTTTACGCTGTCTGTTTATTTGTCTGTTTATTTGTCTGTTTATTTGTCTGTTTATTTGTCTGTTTATTTGTCTGCTTTTTTGTCTGTTTATTTGTCTGTTTATTTTTCTGTTTATTTGTCTGTTTATTTGTCTGTTTCTGTTATTCAAACCCTTACATCAAGTCATTTACTTTCAGAATTTTACCATCGACGATGAAATGCTATAAAATTGTGTGGAGACGTGTCACAGTTCAAGATATAAAAAAAAGGTCTTTTTGCAATAATTAGTCATGCAGGCAACCTCTAGCCTATGACCTTTTAATCTGTCCGAAGGAAGTCTAGTCACGCTATTGTCACATTACAATCTAACCGGATATTGTCGGGCCAGTCCTCAAACTCTTGCTATTTTTTTTTTGTTTCGTATCGAGTTATCTGTTCTTTTCCCCAGCACTAGGAAGAAGACGAAAGATGGCGGTTATGTCAAATTGAAGTCAGCAAAGTGCCGTACATTCATGGAATTATTTTGTTGGTCGAGCGTATTTGTTTAACGAATACTTTGCAAAATAAAATTTCATTTCCTAATATATATTTTTTTTCAACATCGAACTAGCTCTTAGTCTTCGGTGAAATTCAGAGATGACATATGTACAAAAAAAATTAGGTAATTCTTCTAAAAAAATATGATTTCGTTTGGACATCACAAATAAGTGAATCCAGCTGTAGAATTAAAGTAATTTAGTAATTATTTTCGCAGAATTTTTTTTTCTTCTTTCATTTTCGGTCACCTAAATCAGTTTTATATAAATGTTACAAACACCTCTAATAGCCATTATGATTGTAAATATTTGTAAATAACAACAACAGCAGCAACAAAAACAATAACACATAAATCTAATGTTCACCTTGTTGTCGTTCACTGAAGTTCTTTAATATCCCGTGATGTTCCTTAATATCCCGTGAAGTTCCTCAAAAGGGACCAATGTTATACATAGATCCTATTTTGAGCCTAAAACAACTTTTAAAACAGTTTCGCTGTGCTATGTTATATACATTTTAGCCCATAATCATACGGTGAAGAAGGCTCCGCGAAAATAAATTGTTGAAGCCTGGATCTAGCCCGTAGCCGGATGGAGGGGAGTGGAGAACCCCAACAGTTGTCAGTGGCTCAAGGCAGTGCTTACTTACAGTTATAAATGCTATTGGGCTATAGAATGAAGATGTCCCTATTTTCAGAGATTTCAGCAACCCTCCACCAGTGTTCGAAGAAGTTTAAGCGTTGACCCCTTACCCTCTGTATCTCTGATCTTCATCACCAAAACCACCACTGAGTAAATCAGTTTGATTTCCAGCGAATTTGCCGCCTGGCGTTTGTTTTGGAGGGCGTGGGATGGATGTGTGAATGAATACTTACAGTCAACCGCTTGTCATAAAATGAAAAAAAAACTGCACATAGGCGGCATTAGCATTACTGTTTAATGCGCAGGCCTAGAGCAATTTTTAAAACGAGAGGCCTGGAACCCTAACCATATATTATAATAATAGCGATTTGGGCTCTGCGTTAAATCGAAAGTAAATTATTAAAACAACATTACTCTTTTTTATAAAATCATCAAAAAAAAAAATCTGCTCCCCACCAAAACACAAAATCCCCTCCCCCCCCACCCAAACCAAAGGGAATAAAATTTTAAAAATTTTTTTTTAGGGATATTAGGTACTTAATAAATAGTTCTAAAACTCTTCTATCGCGGGGCCTGATGATATAGTTCTCCAACACCAAAGGTCACCACTCATCAGCGTGAGGTAGGCTTACTTACTCAACGACACCAGCAGAAAAAAGATTCACATAACTCTAAATTATCCTGAGAGGCCTAAACAGTAAATCAAGTAGATCACGTATTAAATAAACTTACTTTACAGCTGACTTCTCCGCTTTACTTCGCTGTCTGTCTGTTCCCCAACGCACAACGTTTCGATTCTTTGAAGTCTTTCTTCAAATTCATGCTTTTACGTTAATGAGACGCTGACAATCTCTCTGTGGGGGTAGAGGGGTGTGTGTGTGTCCGCTTGGGAATTAAAATGAAAGAAAAGGAGAGAAGAAAAAAAACTGTGTCGATCAGGCACGTAACGATCACATAAACTATCTTCTTATTTTTTTTAAAAAAAATGACAGATCGAAAAAAATGACCCACACACGTATGAATATAAGTCCTTCGAGATAGCCGAAGATATTAATTTTATTTTTTCAGGGTTTGAAGGAGAAATGTGAAGGGGAGGAAGTGTATTAGAGGAAGCAATTTCATACAAGCCGATTAAAAATACGGAAAGAAAAAGGGACGAAAAAAATATTGAGGAAGTAGAACAATGTTTATTATATTTGAAATGTCCCAGTCGTCTAGAAAATGATGTCAACAATGAATATGTACATGATAGAAAAACAAAAGAAACAACGAAACATATTTTATGTTTTTTTAAATATTGAAGTGGTGTTCGAGCTTTCTGCTGCTAACCAAAAGGTTTTGAGTTCGTTGTGTCCAATCGGTGCACACCTAGTCCTCATATGGGCATCAGTCGTTTGCTGGAGAAAATGAAGGCGGCTGAGCATTTTATGAGTGACACAATCCCGTAGAATAGACACAATGGTCGTGTGAAAAAGCGCATGATTGTCAACGTGACTGTCCCAGGTTCGAACTCAAGTGAGGATAAATGTATATTTCAGGTTATGGGTCAAGTGCCCTCTGTATCTTCCGTGGTGCCTCCAAGGCCCTGTTGTGGATGTAAGAAGGGCCCCATAAATAAATTCCCATTAGTATATAAGAGGCTACATTTCATCACTGCAGGGACTTCACACACAGAAACAGATACAAAAAACTGTAACTCTTGATGTGTCTGTATAGCCTAATAAGGGTAACATTTCTAACTTAAATATTGAAAGAAACATTTGTGTATGCAATTTTCTATTTATTGTTGTCGTTTTTTCCTTAATTAAATCCAACATTATCACCAGTCTTCGAATTGAAATATGATTTTTGGTAAAAAAAAAATAAAATAGCATGTTTGACCATTAAAAAAAAACACTATTTTTTATTGACAAATCAGAAATGTATTTAACAAATTATAATTAAAATCTAATCATTAGTTACAGAATAAAAATATAGTCTTTCATTTTAATAGACGATTCCTAATCGCCAAAATTGTAATGCTTTACTTAATTTAAATGTTCTTTATCTTTATGCTTAATATAATATCGGAATTAATTCTTGAATAGACAGATATTTTTCTATCTGCCGACCCTGATAGAGTTTTTATTCTATAAAATAGTCTCTCTACACCAGAGGTTCTCAGCCTTTTTCGCGACTAACCCAAAAGTTGTGAAAATATGTCCGCGGATACCTCTCAAAAAAAAAGCTCGCGAATAAATGCCATTAATTTCACAAAGGAACTCGCTAAACTTTCTGATGCGTTACTTGGGCACCACCGCATATTCTTTCCCGCACCCCTTGGGGTATGAGTCCCACAGGTTGGGAACCGAGGCTCTATACTTGAGTCTCTAATTTTCCAGTTTTTCTTCTACTTTTAACCTCAGAAAATAGTAACTACAACGTTCAGTCATTGCCACAGGCGCTGATAGTATGTTGATAATGTAAAATTAATACCGCCTTCTTGAAGTTCAGGAGGACTGGTCTAGTCCTTCAGTGATCAAATATCAAGAGTTGCGAATTTCAGACACTAAATATGTCATTATCGTACTGGTTTTACTATACATACATTTTTTTTGTAAAGTCGTTCTTAAGTATTTCGGAGCCCTTCTAAGTGTGGTTGATTACAATATACTGAACTAAATATATCTTTACATTAATTGATAAGTAGGAAAAAATAACTAAATAATCTATGTATCTATAGAGGGGCATACGGTTATATTTCCAATAACGATCATTTATATAAATATTTGTAATATATAACGAGTTTATTTTTTTCCATTTTTTGTGGATTTTAATAAACACATATTTATTTTTAAAAAAAAGGTTTATTTTTTGATTAATATGTTTTTTTTTTAATTTTATTTTAAAATCTCCCCCCATGTTTACTAGTGTTAATCTTTCAGGAGTGAAAAACCTGTAACATTATTGATTTAACGTTCTTTTTTTATCCCATGTTAAATTCTACCGGCCTTAATTGCGTGGTTGCTATGTTTGAACTGTTTGTTTCCCCGAGTTGTGACATTTAAGCCGAATCTCAAGACCATTAAATTGTAGCGCTTCTTAAACAAGGACGCTTGTTAGATGCCTCATAACGTGAAGTTCATTCTAATCAACATTTAAGATAGCCACGATAGTTCATTATACTATACTATCGTAATATACTAACGTAATATACAGTGTGAGAATAATGACATTTAATTGCCTTTTTTCCCCTAAACACAGTTGTTGAGGTTTTTACACATTGTGAGGTTTCCTTATAAACTGAAATTTTTTCAGTAAAGGAGCGGTATGAAAAAAATCACCGATGTGAGTTTTAACTATTTTATACAAAGAGATGTAGGCCTAATCTGCTAAAATAACTCCCTCGGGCATCCACCGTACGCTACAACATCACCCTCAGTCATCTACAGAACACTACAACATCACCCTCAGGCATCCACAGTACACTAAAACATCACCCTCAGTCATCCACAGTACGCTACATCATCACCCTCAGGCATCCACAGTACTCTACAACATCACCCTCAGGCATCCACAGTACGCTACAACATCACCCTCAGGCATCCACAGTACGCTACATCATCACCCTCAGGCATCCACAGTACGCTACAACATCACCCTCAGTCATCCACAGTACGCTACATCATCACCCTCAGTCATCCACAGTACGCTACAACATCACCCTCAGGCATCCACAGTACGCTACAACATCACCCTCAGTCATCCACAGTACGCTACAACATCACCCTCAGGCATCCACAGTACGCTACAACATCACCCTCAGTCATCCACAGTACGCTACAACATCACCCTCAGGCATCCACAGTATGCTACAACATCACCCTCAGTCATCCACAGTACGCTACAACATCACCCTCAGGCATCCACAGTACGCTACAACATCACCCTCAGTCATCCACAGTACGCTACAACATCACCCTCAGTCATCCACAGTACGCTACAACATCACCCTCAGGCATCCACAGTACGCTACAACATCACCCTCAGGCATCCACAGTACGCTACAACATCACCCTCAGTCATCCACAGTACGCTACAACATCACCCTCAGGCATCCACAGTACGCTACAACATCACCCTCAGGCATCCACAGTACACTACAACATCTCACTCAGTCATTCACAGTATGCTTCAATATTCCCCCCAGTCATTCACAGTACGATGCAACATCTCACCCAGTCATCCACAGTACTCTACAAACAATCTTTTAAAAGTGTGTACTAAGCTAAAACACTTGTCTCAATGATGTACATAACTTTAAAGTCTCTCTAAAACATCAGCAGTCAGCTATTCTGGCTCTTTTAAACATTTCAAATCAGCTTGAATACATGTCCTAAACATCTGAAAGTAGAAGTGACATATTACTCATACCTCAGTTGTCAGCCATAACACATCTCTTAAACATCTGTACCCAACTATAACACATTGCTAAAACAAGTAATAGTCAACTATAACAACCATCTTAAACATCTAAAGTAAACTAAAGAACCTCTTGTAAACATATGTTATAACTGTTAGATATGAAACATAACATCAAAAGCAAGCTTTATTTAGCTACACTGTCTGTATAAAATAAGCAACAGCTCTCAGTTTGCTAAAACATTTAAATTTCTAAATAGCTTTTATCTATCTAAAGCACATCGCTGTAACTCTTGTCAGTTAATATAAGCCATTACATTAGATAGAACAAGTGTTATTAAGCAATAATGTCTAAAAATGAAAAAAAGAAAAACCCCATCACTCAGTGTGCCTTTTACAAAAACCATTATGAATTAAATTGTCAAATTATTCAAATTTATTCTTTTAAATCAATTTAAATGTCTTCCCCTTATTGCAAAAAAAAAAACCGACCTGCGCACATAGTCAATTTCAGAGACGTTTCAATTTTCTTTTTTTACCTTGGCATCCATTAAAAATAATTCCTGCTGTCATATAAAGCTTTCTTTTTTCCCTCTTCCATTCCATTTCATTCTTGTCTTCTTTTTTTAACAAGCTGTCTGGTCAGAAAACAGACTCTTGGATCGATGACAAATGTTTTTCTGTGTATGTTCTGGGTTTCTTCTTGTTGACGAGGTACGTCACGTAGCTCAGTGTGACAGTTGAAGGGTATTAATGATCTGGTTTGACTTGATCTGGGTGTAAATAACGGTTTATACCGGTTTTATAACTAACCGTAAACATCTGTTTAGTAAATGACTGGTTCAGCTAGACGTATGTGTAAATACCGGTTTATACTGGGTTTACGGGTGTTTTAATAATAACCTGGATAACGTTTTCTAAAGCTTTACAAAACTATACACCATAGTTTGATGTATCATATATACAACGATATGTGTGTAAATCAATGCAATTCCGGTATTGAAACTAATATACACATGTGATTGATTAATGATCTGGTTTGATTTGGTCTTGCTGATTGCAGCTGTTCGAGTTCAATTCTATTTGATGGAGTGTTGTTTTGTTAAATTGATTGAAGAATGGAAGTAAACTATGTAAAAAATAAATAACATGTGAATGAAAAAACAAGCAATTAAGCCTGTTCCATTCTGGACACAGGACGTGTTAGCGCATTTTCATGTTATGTATCAGTACGTTTGTTAGCTTACAGTAAATATTTGTAAATTTTGGAAATGTTTATAAATTCAATTGTGTATTTCGCACCAAATGAATGGGTTATTGAACGTACAAGGTGTATATATAATATATAAGCCCCTTAGAAGCCCTGAAGCCCGGCCCTCAGAGGTCCTATCGTGAAATGGACTTTTGATGTACACTTGGCAGGCCAAGACCTACACAATGATATATACATCATGGGTCTAGGACTTATGGTTGCTGAGATATATGGCGGTCCATTATTAATATAGCTTATATAGTAAAAAACGGTACTTTATAAGGCCCCTTTTACGGCCCTGAGAGGTCAGATCGCGAAATGGAAAAATTCATTTCTTGGCAGGCCAAGACCTACAAAATGATATATACATCATGGGTCTAAAACTTATGGTTGTTGAGATCTAGGGTGATGACGGACGGACAGACAGACAGACAAAACGGGGACAATAGAGACAATAGAGCATTTTTTTCGAAAATGCTCTAAAAATATTACTTAGCTAGGTAACAATATATCTAGCTTTTTGGATTGTAATATTTTCTATTGATCTTACGTTGAACAAAAAACTAGCACTAATCGGCCTTTTATTTCAGCTATTTCTGTTTTGTAGAATTAATCGATATGATTTGAACCAACACTTTTAAATATGAAATTATCTAACTACTATTGACTATCGTAGGTATAAGAAACCTTTTTTTTTTTGGGCAGAGTGCCCGCATACACACACAAACACAACAAGAAGTTGTATAATTTTTGATGCAATGCACTTGCTCAGACCGTTCAACACTGCTCCTTCTAATTAAACTAAGCGCGCAAACACATTACGACAGTGGGCACCATAGATATGGTGGGCACAGAAGTTTCGTTCCTTATGCCTATACAGCGTTATGTTGCACACAAAAGTTGATATTTCCTTGAATTATTCCCCACAATGACACACACGATATTTGGGAACATCGCCATTTATGGCATTAGAATATTCCTTGCATATAACGGATATCAACGCGTTCAACATCTACCTCTGTTAATTTTTAAAATAAATAATCATTCCGGCCCATCCGTGCGCTAGAAGATCCATAAGGTGTTGTTGTTTTATTTATTTTTTAAATGCATCATCTTAACCTAATGGAGAGCGTAATACGTTTTATGGGCTAAATGCGGCCCGTTGGAATCTTTTATTCATCTTTTGTACCCCTAACAATCTATCTATCTGTTTGTCTGTCTGAATGTATGTCTGTCTAGATGTATGCCGGTCTATCTATCTATAAATCTAAATAAATATATATGTACATAAATATGTTCCTTCTAAATTTAATGAACACGAGAAAATGCAAGTGTCCTGTTGCAGGGTATTTTATTTCATGTTCTAAAATCAACAACCATCTGAAGATGAAATTTACGGCTAGGGTTCCCTTGGAGGCACACTCTCTCACTGACACACTGATTGTACATCTCATTACTGGGGACTTAGCGCTAGGGGACGGGATGGGTGCGAAATTAAAGTAGGTTAAATCCAATCTTGTGTCCGGTGGGGTGATGAAGTTCTGGTCTGGACAGTATCTCTTGCAGGGAGAGGGACGGATCTGGATGGAACCTGTAATTGTTTAATATATAGTAATCGCACTAGATGAACCAAGCTTGTAAAGGTTTAGTGCATAGTGGTATCACTAGATGAAACAAACTCGTATTAAAAAATATTGGAAGCACTAAATGAACCGAGCTTGTATTAAGTACATAAGGGTCGTAGCATAGGAACAAGTCTGTGTTTAATATACAGTTGAACAAAAATGTGAGTGTTTAATACCTATTGGTAGCTTTTGAATCAAGTTGAACAATTTTTTGTTATGTAATATATAGTGGTAGATTTAGACGAACAAAGCTTGTAAGTTTTAAATATATATATTAGTAGCACCAAAAGAACACATCAGGCATTTAATATATGTTTGTACCAGAGGAATAAAATATGTTAGTTTTATGGTGTAGGAGCGTTCAAGGAAAGTTAACCACGTAATTTTCAATGCATAATGATAGCACATATGACCAATGTTTTAAGATTTGCAATAAATAGCGGTAGAAAAAACAAGCAATTAAGCCTGTTCCATTCTGGACACAGGACGTGTTAGCGCATTTTCATGTTATGTATCAGTACGTTTGTTAGCTTTCAGTAAATATTTGTACATTTTGGAAATATTTATAAATTCAATTGTGTAATGCATGTATCTGTAAAATAATATTATAAAGACGTTTCTTTATATTTGAAAAAAAAATACTTTCTCTTAAATCTAACTACAAGTTGTTTGTGGTTACTGAAATAGGACTCATAATTGAAAACATTCGAAATTGTAGTAATTTAATCGTCCGAAAACTCCGTCAATTGTTGCATAGCTCTGATACTTTCAGTTAAACTCAGAACACAAGCTTACTATTTCATTTGATGAGTTTCTTAATAAATCTTGGTGAAACTACGTGCTGCAGTATTTCGCACCAAATGAATGGGTTATTGAACGTACAAGGTGTATATATAATATATAAGCCCCTTAGGAGCCCTGAAGCCCGGCCCTCAGAGGTCCTATCGCGAAATGAACTTTTGATGTACACATGGCAGGCGAAGACCTACAAAATGATATATACATCATGGGTTTAGGACTTATGGTTGCTGAGATATATGGCGCTCCTTTGTTAATATAGCTTATATAGTAAAAAACGGTACTTTATAAACCCCCTTTTACGGCCCTCAGAGGTCAGATCGCTAAATGAACTTTTGCTGCACACATGGCAGGCCAAGACCTACAAAATCATATATACATCATGGGTCTAGGACTTATGGTTGTTGAGATCTAGGGTGTATACAGACAGACAGACAGACAAAACGGGGACAAAACGGGGACAATAGAGCATTTTTTTTTTCGAAAATGCTCTAAAAATGTCTATAATAATACACCTGGAGGCGAGAATTTGAAGCGACATCACCAGGATGGGGTTCAGCTGGAAGCAGCTGGAGAGAATGGCTCAGGATAGAAGTCACTGGAGATCTTTAGTTGGTGGCCCATACCCTGATAAAAGTCACGGGCAATGATGATGATGACGATGATAATAATTAAGGGACAAAAAGTTATTTTTTTTTACTTTACAAAGAACATTGCATGGATTTTGGTTTGTGTGTGTAAAGTGTAGGTATTGTTTTAAACAAAAACTGCGTTAGACCCATAGAGCTCAGTGGTTACTCCCCTTCAAAAGATATTTTGTTTTATGTCTTTTCTGTGGCCTATTTCTCAAAATGTTTCCAGATTCGTTCTTTTTTTATAAATCAATTGATTCAAAGTCAGTTTTTTTAAAACCATTTGGTCATAAAAAAAACTTGCTGCTCATATTATTTAGCTACATTTGATACAAATATTTGCCTAAAAACTATATATTAACGTTTTTAGATTCCCGCAGTTCCGATAGGTGTAAGTGAAATTTAAAAAATATGGGATCCCCCCCCCCCCCTCTAGAATTATTAAAATCCATTGTCTAATTTACTCTTAATAAATTTAAACAACATTGCATTATATCTATCTGCCTAGTGTCTATCCATATACCATCTTTATTATAACTTTATGAAACTTTTGAATATCCTTTCTTATGGATTTGTTAACTAGGCCACCTAGGACCTCATACCCAGAAGTGACATCTTTCAGTATTAATTTCTATAGAAACATGCTTAAAGGCCCATTAATATCCTTGAAATCTTTGCTAAGGTTCCACAAATATCTCTGAAGTCTCTGCATACAGCCCACAAATATCTCTGAAGTCTTTGCTTAGCCCCTTCTTGCCCCAGAGACGTAAGAAGAGCAGCACTGATGTGTAGTGATATTATTTTCTACAGGGCCGATTTTATACAAACTTGGGGCCATGAAACTTTTATAATATGGGGCTTCTCCTGATCGCCGTGTCATTTCACTATGAAAAGATAGGGTCCAGACGAGTGTATTTGTCCCCCCCCCCCCTTTTTCCAAACTTTCTCTTAATTGACGAGCCTGCTGTCCGTGTACATATACAAACACCGCTCGTCCGCGTATAGCAGTGGAATTTATTTCGTAATTCTACTTGCGGGTTTAATACTTATATCAAACGTTAATTAGGATCTAACTGTTTTGTTTTTAATATGTATTTTTATTAAGGTTTTTCTTGTTGAATAAATATGAAAAAAGTGGATCCTCCCAACCACACCACCCACCTACACCACCCATCCACCTCCCCACACATCCACCTCCACCACAAATCCACCTCCACCACCCATCCCCCATAGATGTGCCAAAGTATATATATAAATTTGGTTAAAATTATTGCTATTAACTTAAAAACAATTCTGTAACTTACAAAAACTATATTTTTTGCATGGTAGGAAATAGTTTCACCTATTAACCCATTATGTTCTGGGGCTAATTCCAAGTTGAGGCGGTACAAGTTTTGCTAGCCCGTGAGCAGCTTGAGCCGGCCTAAATCTTTTAAAAGGTTCATTGGCTAGTACTAATCAATTATATAACAAGTGTAAAAATGTAAGGAAACACTGGATAGGAAAATAACATGAATTAGTAATCTCTCTCTTGCCTTCCCATCACGTCAGTGTAAGAAAATGGCGCGTGACTGGTGTGGCGATGAGACAATGTAATCGGTTTACTGGTCCACATTTTTTTTTAGAACAGTTAATTCTTATTTCATGTATATGTAAGTAACATTACTTAACATGACAGTTATATCGAGACATTTTACCATGATTTTATACGAAATTTCATTTTCGAAAAGATATATTTATAGCTTATTTATAATTTATATATATATATATATATATATATATATATATATATATATATATATACAGAGAGAGAGAGAGAGAGAGAGAGAGAGAGAGAGAGAGAGAGAGACAGACAGAGAAAGAGAATTAGATAGACATATTAATAGATAGATGGATAAGTACGGTTTTAATTTTAGTCATCCAAATAGAGAGTAAGAGAAAGAAAGATACTGAGGGACAACTCCGGACAAGTGAGAGAGAGAGAGAGAGAGAGAGAGAGAGTCTAATTAAGCATCAGTCTGTCTGTACTTTAATGTATGTCAACAATACAGTGTTTACATTTGACATTTATATGCATGTCGTACAGTTAAAACAAATACATCAACTTGCTTGTCCCCCCTCACCCCCCCATTTCCATTCGACAGCATGTCCCAGACCTTGATACCACTCAAAACTACAATTGCTACGCACAGCGCCGGGCATGAACCATGATAATAGCAGGGGCATCGATTGCCTACTGTTTTCTTAGAGGGAGGAAAAAAAAATACGCACACACACACACACACACAAACTCAAAACAAAACACATACACAACACACACACACACTCTAAACAAACACACACACACACACACACCACACACTCTAAACAAACACACACACACACACACACACACACCACACACTCACTCAATACAAAACACACACACACACAACACACACTCACTCATTACAAAACGCAGGCACAAGTTTTGAAGAAGGTTCCGTTTTATTTTTTTTACAACCCTCAATGGCTTAGATGGCTTGTTCCCGGATGTGATTCCGGAGTTAATATAATCTGGTGGAGTCTATCTAAACATAATCTGTTGGATTCCATCTAGACCTGTGGATAGAAAAGATAATAATACAAGAGCCTAAGTTATCTCATTTAAATGGGTTTTTGCAAAATGTTATTATATTTTTGATAGAAATAATTGTCTATGCTTGAATATATCTTGATATCAAAAATTTACGCTGTTAAAGACAATTGTTAAGGAAAATTTAAGTAATTACTCGGCGACATTTAGAATAACCTTTAAAAGGAGTAATTTCGCATCCATAAATAAACTAATATAAAAGCAGAGAATGTAAAATATATGTATGATTTATTAAATCAGTGCACATTGTACTGTACTTAGAGAAAAGGAATTGGTGTCGTGCATGAATAAAAAAGAAAATACAAATTTTATCAGTAGAATCTAATATATACATCATGTATATTCAAATATAGTGAAGTTATTATCCTCCAGTGTCCTCATTACTTAAAATATAATTAGATTGACATCACTAGTCCAACACAAATGTCCAGTAAAGAAAATGACAATATTCACCATTTCTTGAGTTATTACTTTATTAAACACAACATGTCCAGGATGGAGACGTTGGTTTCTTTTTATTTATTCACTTTACAAATAAGACATAGTTTTAAAGAAAAACATCTACCTACAATAACCGTCAGTGTCTCTTCTTATTCATTTGCTTCTGTTTTTATAACCCATTCATTTGGTGCGTTACCGTACTACAGGGAATTCCCTCTAACATATCACATTTCATGTTGACTAAAAAACTCACAACATGCACTGACTACAGTAAATATAACATAGTTATGACATCTATATAAATAATAGCGGTGTGGGTTCTGTGTTAAATCGAAAGTAAAGAATTAATACAGCAGTATTCCAGTTTAAAATCGTCAAACATAAACAATAGCTAGTGTAGATATAATAACTTACTGATCAGATCTAACGCAAAACATAAAATAAAAAAAAATAAAAAATCAAGCTACGGACTAACCCCAATATTATCGGAAAACTGGGGTTCCATTGCTCTCAACTGAAAAATCATTCTATAGAAAACTATGGAAAGCGACTAGACTTCAAACGGTCAAGGGCGAATAACAAGTTAGCTCTATCTCTTGACGGTCCTAATTGATACATTTTCGTTCGATTCCAAGTACATTTAATAAAATGTAGTACAAAAACATACTTTCAAAGTATTTTATTTTTCTTCTCTGTTCCCAGAATTCCATCGCACAGCCTGATGCTGACCGGCGCAGTGGGCGTCTCCCTGTCCATGTTTGTCATCCCAGCCTGCAGTAACCTAGGATCTTTGATCTTTGTGCTCATCGTCATGGGATGGTGCATGGGATGTCTGGACTGTCTGGCTAATCTCAAGATCATCATGATGTTTGGGAAAAACGTTGGTCCCTTCTTGCAGGTAAATACAACCAGTAGTAAAACATGCTATAACCAGTAGTAATACATGTTATAACCAGCGGTAATAATGTTATAAAAAGCAGTAATACATGTTAAACCCAGCAGTAATACATGTTATAATCACCAGATATACATGTTATAACCAGCAGTAATACATGTTATAACCAGCAGTAATACATGTTATAACCAGCTGTAATACATGTTATAACCAGCAGTAATACATGTTATAACCAGCAGTAATACATGTTATAACCAGCAGTAATACATATTATAAATAGAATTTAACAAAAGAAAATTAAACATGTCTTAAGAAACAGTGTTATTTTAGCATCACGTGATTTAGTTAGAGATCTATAAATTGCTCTGGCCAATGGCGAATTAGTGTTGATTAAACACATGTTCTTACCGTATGACCGAAATATCTCTTCTAAGGCCATGCATTGTTCTTACCGTATGACCGAAATATCTCTTCTCAGGCCATGCATTGTTCTTACCGTATGACCGATATATTTCTTCTCAGGCCATGCATTGTTCTTACCGTATGACCGAAATATCTCATCTCAGGCCATGCATTGTTCTTACCGTATGACCGAAATATCTCTTCTCAGGCCATGCATTGTTCTTACCGTATGACCGAAATATCTCTTCTCAGGCCATGCATTGTTCTTACGGTATCGGCGCCTTCGTCAGCCCGATGATAGCGTCCGCCTTTCTGCTGAACAGAGACTGCACCCCCTACATAGACGGGTTTACCATAGAGACGCCGTCGTATAGAGGAGCGTTCGATAATGACACGCAGGCAGAGATCAACACCTTGACATTGCATATACCCCCACAGCCTCAGAGAGTCTTCAGATACAGACACATGAGCCGTCTACCAAAGGCGTTTTATATACTGGGTAGTCTGCAGGTAAGATCATTTGTATTCTAATAATATATGTATAAGTCTTCAGGTATGATTCGTTGCATTATAAAAATGTGTGTATAATTATACCTATATACATGATTACCTGTTTGGATAATATTTCGTTGATCCAGGGCTGTAACTAGGAATGGGGGACAGGCGTTGGTCCGCTTAGGGCATAATGCTCATCTGTGAAGTCCCTTTAATGATAATATGTAAATCTCTTAGTACCTAGAAAAACCGTTAATGGTACCTTTTTTTTTTTTTGAAGTGGAGCCTTTTTTCATTCCCACCATAGTCCATGGTGCAATGTCAATGAAGGCACCACGAGAGACAAAGATGGAACTTTACCATGGCATGAAAAATTTCCTTGGTTCACACCGGAAAATGAGCAATAAACCCTCAGGTCGACAGTCATGCGATTCACACCGCTCGACCACCCATACACTCGCCTAGTTCAGATAACGGGTATGATCTCCAGATGTTTTGGTCACCTGATGTCCTGTACTGCAGTCTCGGATATGACGAGGATGAAACGATGGTACTAAATAGCAAACATAGGATGAAGAGATGTAAACATTTCATTCTTGCCAGGACATCATTTGATAAGCGATCAGTATAAATGAAAAACTCGATACACCATCTATACCATTTAACATGTCTTTTAAATACCAAAACTCTTTTTATTACAAAAAGTAATATTTTACATTTGTCTGGATAGTGTGGAGTTTGGATAGTCTTTAAGACAGATATTAGAAATTTTAATATTTATTTTGTAGTATACAGTACATTGTATTTATAGATATTCTCAGGTAACTACCTTTTTTTTAATCTATCAAAACGTATGCAATGGGAATAGATGCAGTCTTTAATATCTCTATATTAGAAACATTCTAAGTAATATTTGCAAAATGCCATTACATTTGAAGCTTAACATCAAAGTATGTAATTAAAAATATGTAAGATATTTGTAAAAGAGCGAAATTTGACTGAACCATTGTAACCAGTTGTTTATTTTATTTGTATTTGAAGCTGGCCATTGCAGCGTTGGTGGCTTATGTCATCTTCCAGGAAAAAATGGGGAAACTAAAACCAAGAAACGTGGCGATGGATCATGGGCATGCAGGTCACATGATTACACCTGTTAAAGGTATTTCATTTCAATATGTGTAATCATTACTTAAAGTTAAATATGTTGCATCATTGGCAGCAAGAGAAACTATGAAAAAAAAAGTCTACATCAAGCAGTGTTGTAAAATCCGATGCCCCTGCATTAAATGCGGTTCTTATTGCAGTGCCGAACCTAGGAATTTGGCGGCCAGGCTGCTTGGCCTCTTTGGGGGCCCCTGCATTTTGACATTCGATACCATGACATAAAATAATGTACTTAAGATTTAATTTTAAAAAAAAAATTCGGCCCCCTCAAGCTGGGGCCCACGGAAACTTTCGAATTTGGACCCCCTACCCCTACCCTAGGTACGCCTCTGTCTTATCGTAAAGAATGACAGTACAGGAAGGTGTGCACATCCTGCTATCGTAGAGTGCCAGCTGACATAGTTGTACATACTGGGGCCGTAGAGTGCCAGCTGACATAGTTGTACATACTGGGGCCGTAGAGTGCCAAACCTCCTACAGCCAGGCCATCTATTAAGCTCCGATGCCCTGATTTGCATAAAGATGTGTATTTTGTTTAAATGAAATCAGTCTAACAGTGCAAAATACAGTTAATGCGTCCCTCAGGTTGTGCGCGGCTGAAAAGTAACCTATGTTTGTGTGTATATCAGTTATATGTATTGTTATCTGTGGCACTGAAATAATTTGTTTACAACTGTTTCCGTCTTATTTCAACCAAATGCCGTTCAAAGGCTGTAAAGCGGGAACTCAGATTTTAGTGAATATTTTACCGACCCTCCCTTCCTTCCACCTCCCGCCCTCCCCAACACACCTGATATAAAATGAAAAGATTCTAAGTAAACATGGGGCAGACCCGTTCTAAGATCTTTGGGGGAAAGGCCTAAGTAGAGAGTTTCACTAATATTTGAGGTGCCCAAAACTTTAAGCACATGGGAGTGTCCTCTATGCATGATAGTTACTAAAAATTAAAACTGCAAGGTGATGGGACGGGGGGGGGGGATCAGACTGCAGGTAAGGGACGCTCAAGGTGGTATCTTAGTTTGCTAATTCACCAGAACGGCAATTATAGTACAATAGTGGGACGGGTGGCCGAGTGGTGTAGATACTCGACTGCCAACCCGAGAGTCATGGGTTCGATCCTCGGTGAAATTTGGTGCAAAGTCGTCCCACAAGTCCACCCAGCTTTAAATGGGTACCTAACTTTAAGTTGGGGAAGTAAAGGCTACTGGGCGTTGAGCTAACCACACAATCCCTTCATATGCCGAGGTTATAGAAACAGATGAATTCTGCACTTCATCTGCCACGATGGCCTGTTAGGGTTAAGGGAACTTTACTTTATAAGTACAATAACTGTAAATAGTTTTCGAACAAAATATTTATTTCTGTGTCAGGTTTTAAAGTGGACAGAATCGGAGGCTGGCTTAGGGACACCTGCTGCGCATGTGGGGGTCGTGAGGTCATCTTGATCACTTTGTTCACCTGCCTGGCTCTGTTTGTCTTCGACGGACTACAGGTGAGTTCATCTAGGAGAGGCCACAATATTCTTTACTTATTTGTTTTACTCTATATAATGAATTTACTTCATACTCCATTTAGTTAACTTTCCTCCCTTGAGTAAATTTTTTCTCCCGTTAGTAAAATTTTCTCCATTAAGTAACCACAATATGCCTAACTTTTTAATAATTAATTGTATCTGCCTTTGATTAAATTTTTCTCCCGTTAGTAAAATTTTCTCCATTAAGTAATCACAATGTGCCTAACTTTTGAATAATTAATTGTATCTGCCTTTGAGTACATTTTTCTCCCGTTAGTAAAATTTTCTCCATTAATCACAATGTGCCTAACTTTTGAATAATGAATTGTATATAAAGAAGATTTAACCTTCAATTAGCTTTATATTTCCCTATCTTTACATCGACGGTCAGGTTTAAAGTTTGCTAACGATGTCTTCCGTCTTCTAATACGTCACTGAAATCGTATGTGTAAAATGATATTTTATTGAGGAAACTTTTCTTTCCCCTGGCACAACCAGTAGCATATAACGTTTGCAATTTTTAGCAGATAACAACAGAATAATTTCAAATGCCTTGAGTATCACACTCCTACCCCCTTCACAAATTTGGTATTATGTTACTCATCAGTGTATGCATTTGTATTCAGAGGTGACCTCTCACTCCACTCCCCCTGAGACGCTTTTGTATCAGGTACTATTCGGTTACAACGAGATGACATCCCATATCTTCAGCGGTGTATGATTCAGTGTTCGAATCCCAGCAAAATAAATTACCCTTGGCCAACGTGGTGCCTTAATGCAGCCTTAGCTAAGTCGATGAATCTTTTTTGGGATCTTCTAGACGGGCCCATGTTCTCGTGGTGGCACAAGCGTTGGCCACCTGATCATTGCCTGTAATTCAAGCTTCTATTCATATATTGTCAATCATTCAGTTCAAATACAATTAATTAAGCCGCTTCCCCCCCCCCAACGTTTACTTTCATCCCTGTATATATATATATATTGTCTTTTTCTCCCCAGTCATCATTCGCCAATTACATATACACCTACGCCCATGAGTCGGGTGTTGTAGGTCTACAGAAGTATGAGGGTGCTGTTCTGGATGCCACGTTCTGGGTAAGTAGCAGGACGACACTCACTATACATCATTTAGATTTTTAAGCCCTTTTATAGTTCTCGTTAAAAAAAATCCCTCTAAATATAATATATTGTTAAATGCTCAACTGAAATTCACAACAGCACAGTCATTGGTTTGAAGACACAGCATTTAATCATTTACAACTTTATTGCATCCATAAAGACAATAAGAAGTGTTTGGATGCAGGGAATTTAGAGCTTTTTACTTCATGTATCTGGACCTTGCTAGTACCAACTCTTTTAGTCTGTAAACTTGTTAGAACCATCTCTTTAGTCTGTAAACTTGCTAGTACCATCTCTTTAGTCTGTAAGCTTGCTAGTACCATCTCTTTAGTCTTAAACTTGTTAGTACCATCCCTTTAGTCTGTAAACTTGCTAGTACCATCTCTTTGGTCTTTAATCTTGCTAGTACCATCTCTTTAAGTCTGTAACCTCACTAGTATCATTTCTTTTAATCAAATGTGGTTATGATGGAGAAGGAAATAACCCAGTCAGGTGATTATGCAAGAGTTGTGGATCCTGATGTTTAATGTAAGTGTTGCAAAATGAGGAGGGGGTGATACAAAATATTATTATCATCCCATCATGAGTTATAAAATCAAATATATGCATATTTTGAATTTGAACAATTTTATTTTATTTTATCCTGTCAAATATCCATAATTTAATAACCCTATTATATAACCACTGAAATTAATTGCAATATTAGTTTTTCTTATCTATTTCATTGATACATGGATGTCTATAAGGAATTAAATAATAATGAGAGTAATTCCTTAAATTCCAGATTTTCCTTTCTTACTGAGTCGTGTCTCAATGAATATGATATTTTAAAGAATGTTTGCTTACATTTAGAGACCATGGAAACTTTAGGTGCTGTTAAACAAAGTTTAATGTAATTATTCAATGTAAATTGAGCTATTTTTTTTTGTTTGCTTCAATACAAACATTCTCTTTATCCAACTATAAATATGCCAACACTAATGAACAAATTTAGTATATTATATTTAATAGAATATTTCTTTGAGACATTTTCATTAGTCAGAATGGAAATTACTAGTCCATATTTCCTGCAACCTAAACAAATTCAAATCTTCTATGGAATATATATAAAAAAAGAGTTGATACAGAATCTAAAAGTGATGTTTAATAAAGATAAAACAATTACTAGTTACATCTCTATTAAAGTCAAAAGTCATGGCAAATACAGGCCAAATACAAAAAAATCATTTCTAAAGACCTTCATAAATGGACAGTCTTGAAAAAAAATTTCTTGAGATAAAAGAGTATTTTGATTACTAATTATCTAAAGTTAACTAAGTACTAAACTATTGTAACTTATTCTCATCTTTAAAAAAATATAAATATACATTCTAGTGAATTATTACTTATATATGAAAAAGAAAATCCTCAACAAAGAACAAGTGATTATAAAAAATGTTTATATAAAAAAAATCTTTCATCATATTATGGAAATATGCTATAATTTTTAATCCAATATTAAAATTATAGCTGATACTTCTTTATGAGAACAAAATGAATAAAATAACAATAAAGTACACTATAGAAAAATATTAAAAAAACATATGCAATTGGAATAGATGCAACAATCATTGAGTCCAAATGACAAATTTTGTTTCCCTTTAAAGAATGAGCGTTTTTTCTTCAGAGTTGCCTATCATATTATTAAAAAAAAATAATTCAAATCAGACTGTTCTATCTATATTTTTATTCTACAGTAAGAAATTTGCATTACTTGCTTTTCACTTAATCTACTTCTGATAGCTACGAAAAGATTTTACATTTTTTTGTTACAAATTATGTATATGATTCCATAGGCTTAAAAAAAATGTTTAAAAATTGTATTAAAAAAAACGAAAAACAAACAGAAGAATGGAAAATATTACAAATAAAAAAAAAGACAATGTTGAATAAGTAAGCTCTTGATAAGCTCTACATAACTAATGCTATGAGATGTGATTAGTAACAAAATATTAGCAACTGAAATATTAACACTGAATAACAAATGGCAAGTTTAAACAGAAGCGAATTATCAAATCTATCTCATCTAATAACTTTTTATAACAAAAAATTGAAACTTTTATTTCAATTTACAGGGCCTCACATGACTAACTTCTGGTTTATATTTGCTGCATCATTGAAAAAAAAATTATACAGTTTATTTAATTATTCCATGAGTATTGATGCCTTATGAGGCATGTAATTAATTTCAGAAGTAAAATTAAATGTAGATTTAAAAAAAAATTGAAAGAACTTGATAGCTGACAGAAATATAAAGAAAACAAATGACCACAGAAGCCTCATTGGGGAAGTGGTCAATTACGAATGGATTACTCCAGTGTGTAAGGACATCTCTTAACCTTTCTTCCAGAATTCAATAAACTCTTCAATACTGATCTTTCCGTCCTGGTTAGCATCAGCCTCCTTGATGAAATCTTCGGCCTTGTTCGCCATACCCCTCTTCCCCAGAACCACCTTGAGATCTTCCACTGTGATTGATCCAGAGCCATCAACATCAAAATTTTTAAAAGCTGCTCTCAGATCTGTCTCCCTGGGGAGAGAAAGAGTTTCAGTTTTTACCAATCACCCCCGTGTATAGTTGTGGTTGGTTAGGTCAGTGATTGGCAAACTTTTTTATTTTTAAAACAGGGCCCCAGTAGTATAGCCTAATGTTTTTTTTACAACAGGGCCCCAGCAGTATGGACTAATGTTTTTTTACAACAGGGCCCCAGTAGTATAGCCTAATGTTTTTTACAACAGGGCCCCAGTAGTATAGCCTAATGTTTTTTTTACAACAGGGCCCCAGTAATATAGACTAATGTTTTTTTACAACAGGGCCCCAGTAGTATAGCCTAGTGTTTTTTTTACTACAGGGCCCCAGTAATATAGCCTGATGTTTTTTACAACAGGGCCCCAGTAATATAGCCTAATGTTCTTTACAACAGGGCCCCAGTAATATAGCCTAATGTTTTTTACAACATGACCCCAGTAATATAGCCTAATGTTTTTTACAACAGGGCCCCAGTAATATAGCCAAATGTTTTTTACAACAGGACCCCAGTAATATAGCCTAATGTTTTTTTTATAGTTTAAAAAAAGTTTAAACTTAATTTTATATTTTGATATTTAAAAAAAACAATATTTTCATCTTTCAAGTTTTCTGTCAGCTCTATGTAATTATGGTAGTACTCAAATAAAGATGAACTGGGCTCGACTTAGCTTTTAAAAAAGAATATGTGTGTGTAATCTGGCCCCCATGGCCATACTATGCCCATCAATCGTTTTCTTCAAACAATGGGTAAAACTTATAATACAACATGCTTACTGTGACATGCATCAAATTTTCATCCAAGTATATAATAAAAAAAAAGAACATAACATTACCAGTATTACCAAAAGGTAATGACTTTTTTAATCATAGAAGACAAAAAACAACAACATCAAAGAACAATGTGCTATAATAGAAACTTGTTTATGACATATACTGGAATAATTATGTATGCCAAAAGCACCATTACTAGTCAAGATGAATGCCTCTGTCATGAATGTTTTTGTACTTACATTTTTGAGCTAAAAGACCAAAGTGATTATAACAACCATACTAAATAATAAAAATGTTAGGGATACAAAGTCTTTGTAAGTTTTCAAATTTTAATTCCCCCAACCCCAAAAAATAATGTACAGCCTAATTGTAAAATCAAGAGTTGAGAGATTCAGAAACTTCCTAATGCAATACACTTTAATTGATCAATACAATAGGTTTATACAGTATAGGAATAATATATATATATATATATATATATATATATATATATATTTGCATGAGTATTAATGAATGTAAGCATTTTCTTAAAGTCAAAATCATTTATTGGTGTTTTAAAGTTTTTAAATTATCATTTCAGTATTATTTAGTTGCTGATGAACCTAGCTTTTCTACTACAAAGCATGTCATTCAGTAATAAACATCAATAAATAGACTACATTTCTTTCACCAATGTCTAGATATCATGCTCTGTTTCTATCATTTATAAAATAAAGCAGTCCTAAATTATAGAAAGTGCATGTTTAAGGCCAGCAATCTAACCAAAACATAAAACATTTTACGTCTACATCACTCATACTTTTTTTTTACATATAGGAAAAAAATTAATACCTCTACGACAGAATATTAATATATCTTAGACAGAATATTCTACTCAAGCATATTCAAACAGTCATGCCATCATTTTACTATCAAAATATACCTGGTGACATAGGAGCATGTTGTGTTCTACTGTTATTGTACCAGCCCCCTGCTAGAAATCAATTTCTATCCTTACCCAATCTTTTTACCAGACGGGCAAAACTTGGGATTTTGGCTGACCTTTACCTGGCCAAACGTCCCGCTACCACTTCCAGCGGCATGTGAGTGTGGGGACACCACAGCGGGGGCAGTTTCATCATCGTCCTCATCATCTTCACTGTCGAAATCAATAACAGCCGCGCCGTGCTGGTCATTGAGGTAACTGTACTCCATTGAGGCAGTAAAACCATCAATTAATGAACGCCTGCTTCCCCCAACTTCCACCACCCTCCTACAACTCTATATTTGGGTAGCGAGCGACGGGCTACACAACACAAAGGGGGTGGGGTGGTAGACCTGTGTGATTCTCATTTCCCTCCAAGTTGGTGTGAGCCATTTAAACACCGGAAATTAATACAACCAAGGGCGCCAACTCCCCGGGCTAAATAAAACGTAATCAAGACTAGACTTTGAGTTTATGGGCCCTAGAAAGTTCATTCCTTTGCCCCGGGCGATCTAAATTTTACACGGGCACAAAATTGGAAGTGGGGGTAAAGATAGGGAAGATGGGGTGCCAGTATTTTATTCGATTGGATACTACAATAGGGTGATTTGATTGGTTGGTACAAAATATCTTTTCACCCCCACATCCCCGGGGGGCGATAATTTAAAATACAATACGTGTACGCCTTTGAGTCACCATGACTTCACACACAATCAATGGTACATCGATGTTTAGGTTTGTGCAAATGATAACACTTTTATCTTAGTGTCCACAGACTATAAATAAATAATGCCACCCTGCAGAGAGATTTGTATGACAAGGAAGGCAACAGCCGTTTATGACATCTGTCACCCACAGTGGTTCACAAACTTTTAATCTTTGCAACCCATTAGAAGACCTTTTTTTTTTTTATTTTCGCGACCCATCTGAAAAAAATAATGTCTTACCGAGACACATCTTGCAAAGTAAAACTTCTATACAAGGAATAGATAAAAGGGTTCCCCAAATTTGTAAATATATTTGCCTCTATTTGTAGATTAACAGACCTTTAGTTTAGTAAAATAAATAGAAATAGACTTGTATTTGTGCACATATAGATTATCAATCAATTTATTTATTTATTCAATTATTTATTGCCGACCCATGTAAAATTCGTCCCTTGGGTCGCGACCCAAACTTTGAGAATCACCTTTCTAGCAGGGCACTTGTCTCAATTGAAGGTCTGTGTAGTTCAGCGGTGGGCAAGCCTTTTACAATCGGTGGGCAAGCCTTTACAATCGTGGGCCTCAATGGATTTTTAAACAACTAGCAAATGGGCCAGAATCATAGATAACAGATAGGGGTGTTTGTATTAACTAAAATAAATTAAATGTCCTCACAGGAGATTGAATCAGTATGACAGTCGAGCCCTTTTTCACATTACCACCCCCCCTCCCGGTATTCTGTAGTTCCATTCATTTAATCACACCATGAGTGTGTATATTCTGTGTATTTATGAACTATGAAACTATGAACCTGTAGCTTAAAACATGCAGATATCTTTTTGAACCCTCTATTTCAGGACATTCACATTAACATTTTTTAGCATGTTGTCACTTATGTAAATAATAAGTAATTGGTAGGTTATTCAAGTTTAACTAAAAAAAACATTATTAGATGTAGGTATGGATGTTACATTCAAAAATTTAAAAGTCACAATGCATGGGAATCTAGCTATGAACATGTTATACACAGACACAAGACTGTCTAGGAATCATACAATGAAAGTTGTAACAAAACCTATGTTGCTGAAAAGTCTGACTTCTTGTGCAAAATCTTTGAATTAGAGTCTTAGACAATCTGATTGCATGCATCTTTCCTAATGTAAATTTTAATTTTTACTTTTTTTAAAACAATGATATTTGTTATAACATATGAGAAAAATTCCGAATCATCCATATATTGTTTTTTTTAATGAGGTCAACCAGTGAAGATTTTTAAACTTTTGGTAAAAAAAATAAATAAATACGTTTTCTTACTCGTTCTCACCATCAGACTATCGTCTGCTGTTGATGTTAATGACGCTTAAAAAATGATATAAAGAAACTTACTGAACATCTTTAGGACTTCTGGCATTCATTGCTTTCTTGAGTTCCTCTAGTGTCATGGAACCATCTCTGTTCATGTCAATCTCATCGAACCAATCCTAAACCAGGGAGAGAACAAACGAAACAACGATGATAGATTACATTATAAGATTATTCCCCTTGCACTAGATTAAATTTTGCATGCTTTAAGTTCGGATTTACGTCCTTAAAAAATATGGGGAGGGGGGGTGTCACACAGAGGCGTAACTATTGCTAGTGGTGATCCGGGCGAAATATTAAAAAGGCACCTCATTCCTTTGCCAAAAAGTTACAAAGTACGCCGAATGCCAACTAATGATTCATCTAGGGCGGGCTTGCCATACTAGTTCCGTCACTAATGAGAATCTAGTGCTATATGGGAAACTGGGCTGTATGTTTATGTAAAATATATTTTAAATTGGACGTTTACAGTGGGATGTAAAAAAATTATATATTTTACACAAAGATTTACATTATTGAGATTTACATATATACAAATTATAATTCATTTATGTTACATAAATATTTACGTTGATTTCTGCGACTGGTCTTCCATCTCCCGCCCTCTGTAAAATTTTACAAAGTTCAAATTTAGACAGACTTCCACTTTTGTCTGCATCAGCTTCACGGAAAAACTTTTCCAATCTTTCATCAAAGGAAGCCATTGTTGATGGTTTGTTGTTGGACTGGACAAATGAAGGAATTTATTTATAGAGAAACGATTGTCTGAAAGAAAAGAAGAAGACAAATGTGAATGAACAGAAGTATAAGTAGCCATTTCTTTTTTTTTTTTACGATATCAAATAAAACAAGTAGGTCATTATTATGTTACCGGCAGAAAGCATTAAAACAATAAAAACAAACTAGCAACATTTTATCACATATTGGAATCCATTAAACGCTCCGTCAGTAAGTTTGTCGGTGGGTGTGTCCACGAAAGCGTTTTGAAGAGTGAATATAAGATTCTTTTTAAAATGTGTTCATCTCAAATGGTTTCCCATCATTTTAAATATTCAGGAATTAAAAAAAAAATGAATCGAAATCTGGGCGTCATGGTGAAAGTTCACTCCATTTCTCCCGTGATGCCTCCATGCCATTACACCTCCGGATGAAACATGGGCAAAACATTAAAAAAAATCGTCTCATTTAGGGACAAATAGATGTTGATAAAATAGAGGGTTCAGCAAGATATCTGCATCTTATAAGTTACAGGTTCATTGTATCTATGTATTCATAATAAACACACTAATGGTGGAATTAAATGAAATGGCACAGCAGAATATCAGGGGGGCGTGTGCTAAAACACTTGACTGTCAAACTTATTCGATCTTCTGTGAGGACATTTAGTTTATATTATTTCATATTAATACCCTACCATCTATTCGCTTTAAAACGGGGGTGGATGGTGAGAAAGGGTACCATCGGTTGGGAACCTTGGGCCTAACCTGATTTTTTTGTTCTTGAAGTTATTTCTACTTTGAAAATCTATTTCCCCGCCTATCTATCTCGCTCTCTATTGAAATGATCGCATTGAAGTTTAATTAAAAAGACAGGTTCGTACACAAGACCTAGTTTCAGTTTTTACGGTTCCTTGAGCATCTATTGAATGGACTGATACTAGTGAACTACGTATCGTTGTTGATTTATCCTTTGATAGTTTTACAAAGGTCTGCTTGATGTAGGGAACCTGTTTCATCTTTTTCAAAGCAACGAACTTTGGTTCCAGTTTCCGCCATCATATGTGTCGCTACAGACACATTGAAAAAAATTGTTTAGCAGCTTTAATAAAAAGAATTTCATTTCGAATGTTTGCGTAATACATGCACAACAAAATGCAAGACCTACTGCTTTTATATGGGTACTGTAGAAACCAGACGAATACATTCATTTCAATACAGAGCACATATACTAGAATCAATGAAAAATATAGAACATGGTAGAAATAACACCCACAAGGTGATGTATTGTAGACGATTGAAATTCATTGAATCTCATTGAATCCCATGCTCAGTGAAAGAGGGGCGGACATTTGATGATTTTTTAATGAGTTGAGACAATATACATCATACCTAAGGGCATAATTTGAATCATCACTTAAGGGGACTATATGTATCATCACTTAAGGGGACAATTTGAATCATCACTTAAGGGCACAATTTGAATCATCACTTAAGGGCACAATTTGAATCATCACTTAAGGGCACAATTTGAATCATCACTTAAGGGCACAATATGAATCATCACTTAAGGGGACAATTTGAATCATCACTTAAGGGCACAATTTGAATCATCACTTAAGAAGAGAGTTTATATCATCCTAATAAAAAAGAATTTATTTCTATCTTTTCATCAGTGCGAATGTCCTGAGCCGTGCGCGACTAGTGGGAGCCCCAAGAAATACTATTATATCACATAGCTGTCAAAAGTTTGACCGTAGGTTCTGCCCCTGAGTAAAGTAACAGGCGACTGGGCTCAAGTTTTATGGACGGGGACACTAAGTGAACTAAGAGACCATTCCAGTAGATTTGACCGACATGTTATTTGGCCTCCAATTATCTCTAAAATTAACTACTTATGTCCACCAAATATTGAACTATCATTAAAAGACTGTAGGGTTTTCACCCCTACTCTCCTAATAAAAACAAACAAACTTAAAAGGGCTTTCAAAGTTATTTCCCATGAAATTGTGATTTTTTTTTTGGGAATAAAAATATGAAAAAAAGGTTTAGGGGGGGCAGTAAGGATCGTAATTAGAACAACACACCTGACAGTGGGAGAGATCTAAGACCAACCACGGTCACAAATAACCATATCACAATACGAGTTACAATAGAACATGTAGCAGGCAATCAACAGTGAGTAGTCCTTTATTTGACCAACCCCCCCCCCCCTCCCCTGCGTCCTGATTTGAACATAACGGGAATTGATCTACTACACTTCTATTAACAGAGCCCTCAAAATGTGCACTCAGTTTGTAATACACTAATCGTATTTGATTGAGTCGACTGGATACACCCTAGCAATAATAGCTGGAACACTGTGGGCTTCCATATAGGGACCGCTACGTTATGGGCGTTATTCTAATAAACAACAACAGCAACTAACATGATGTCACACTCAAGAGATAAAACTATTGTTCTCCGCGTTCCGCCATGTTTGTTTTCCCGGTCAGTTTGGGGAACTGAGTGGAGGCCGCTAGTGCGATGCATTCAAAACAAGCGTAAACAGAAATACAAATACAATCTTTTCCTTCGATCCAGCTGGGCTGGAGTGTCTCGATTTGGTCAGTTGACATTCTTTATTTTGATCAAAACAAGAAGCTACAAGCGTTGAAATTGATATCAATTATGATGTTGCGGAGAAATGTTTTTCAATTATTTTTTTACATTTACAATCACAATGTTAAGTATTTCTATTTCAATATGTCTCTACATTATGTTTCACCTCGAAGTACAACAACTCTAAATATGTAGGTTGTATATGAAAGTTAATATGTACCCCCCTCCCCCATATACACCCCACTCCACCCTATTAGGGAATGATAATTGCCAAGTGAAATCTGGGAAGACCGGGTCATCCGATAATACACAAACAACTTTAAGACAATGTAGAATTCACAAGTATTATTATTAAGAAAGGGAGGGAACTCACAAGGAAATTTCGCCCTGGATCCAATGGAAGCCTTTTCTTTTTCTCCAAATATAAATTTGTCTTGTAAATTTATACACACAGTCTACTTTCAAGGCAGGGCGCACCAGGAATACGCCATAACTCTAAATATTAGAAGTGGCGCTTACACTAGCATTACCATATTTTCCCTGTGTCTCTGGTCAGCGTTAGGGACCTCAAAGGAAGAGAATTTGTCTCTGTCAATACATACGAACGCTACACTCCTCCACGTCATGAAACCAACCCAAGGGTTAAATATTTATATGTGTGTGTGTGTGTGAGCATAAAATAGTATTGATGAAAAAAATAATGAAATGGACTGCAAGATGAATCTTGGAGTCTTTGAAATAACATTTTCAGACGTCCACCCCATTTAGGGACGAATCGGCCTAGAAATACACAATGAGTCCTTTTTTTTTGGGTTTAAAAACTGCCAAAGTCCTATTGGAAATCGCCCAAATTCTTACCACTGCTCGTCGTGGAACTTTTTGAGCCAGAATGTCCCTGTCCCCATTCCTTCCATCTGGAAAGCGTCGGTCACTAACTTTGCGTGTGCTCGCATTTAGCTCTGCTGGTGAATTTTAGTATTTTTGTTTTCGTAATTATACACATTTAACATAACTGTAGTTATAGTTTGAAGTCAGAATATGGATATATTTCCCTAGAAACATTATAAAAGGGAAAAGCACCAACATTGACATGAATGTGTAGATGCAAACTCATCCCATGTATGTTTGTGTGTGTGTGTGTATGTGTGTGTGTGTGTGTGAGAGAGAGAGAGAGAGAGTGAGAGAGAGAGAGTTAGGGAGACACATCCTCTTTCCGCCCGGTCAGCACTTGTCCACAGTACCGAGGAAATCAATAAGTTGGGTCTGAACTTGTTGCTGTGTCTAAAATGGGAGATGACTCCAAAGCCAGATGTTACAGACAGTCATGAAAAATCCATAGTAACTTGTTTTATAGAAATGTATTTTTTTGTTACCACCATTTTGTTTATAAAGCTAAAATATTTCGTAAGGATAAAAAGGCACTTAGTCATACTTTGCGTCATAAATAATTTCCCTGGTGACATTTGCAACACATTTACATAAGGTCTACTGACATTTCGTTGATTCTGTCACTAATGGCAACATTTTATTTAAAGGACAAGACCTATAATTATTGTACTTTCATTAGTTTGATCTAAGTATCATATTTTTTGTCTCTGACTATCTGTCCGTCACTCTATATAGCAGCAATTTCATCTGTTTACGTATCTATGACTATCTGTTCGTCCTTCTGTATAACAATTTCATCTGTTTAATTATCTATCTAAATGATACTGATATTTTTCTCCGTCCATCTATCTTTCTAAGCATCTCTTTTCTAATCATTATAAGCATGTACACACATAGTCGTTTTTATGTCTTTGGGGGGGAGTGGGGGGGGGAATAGGGGGGTCCTGAACAAAGACTCTCTGAGGGGCTATATCATATTTGGTAGGAATATGTACAGGACCAATAGGATTGGGGGGGAGTGGGGAGTCTTAGCATTCGCCTACTTTGCTTTTTCATAAGAACGGCGATGAATTACTTAATATATTAATTTCTTACAACACCATTCTCCCCCATACGCCCACACGAATCTGCCCACGCCCCCGTAGGCCCACTACAAAATGCTAACACACCCCATTCAAGAATGTCTTCGTCCAGTGCGCACCACTAGAAGCACGTCGTCTGTAATGTGTCATTTCTACTTGACACATCTACCTGTCAAAAAAAATGTCAACTAAAAAAATATCTTAAGAATCTTTTATCTTCATATTGACCTATATCGATAGAATCACAGATCAAAATCTAGTGATATTAGTATTATTATAATGTGAAAATTTAAACTTAGAAGAAACCTTACTTTATATATATATATATATATATATATATATATATATATATATATATACATAATAAATATGTGTAGGCGATATATTTTTAAATCCGTGATATTAGCATATTATGAAAATGTGTTGATGTGAAACATGAGACAGACAAATGTATTTTTTGTAACATGGTGCATAATCAGTTTACAGTCTATTCAGAAAGATGTACAGAATGTGTACACAGATCACCTGATGAGGGAAACACACACCTGCCTCCCCCTCTCTCACATGATGAATGAACTAGTCAAGCGAATCATAGTTTACTGTGGAATAGATCATAGCCGTAGGCGATGGAAAAATATTGTATATCTACAGATGTAAATGCCCATTAAGTTTAGTAAACAATTATACACCAGGAAAAGTAGAGAGAAACAAAGATGCTACTGGCTTCGAATTTAAAGTGAATGCTATTATATACAACTTTTTTTTTAAAAATCGCCTTTTTACATTCTAAATGTGTATAAGCCAACAACCTCAAACGACATCTACAAACAAAATATTGCGATAATAGAAAAAACCGTCTGTAAAATGAATGCAGAGATAGGTCAAACATATACATGCAAACTTACTACAATTTCAACAGATGTATATATAGTACAAGTTAATAATGAAGAATGATCAGCACACTTGCCTACAGAGTAAAAAGGCAAGAAGTAAACACAATGAACAAAACAAAACATTATAAACAACATAATTTTTAAATTACAAAAGTAATGTAAGGTGCACGATAACAGGGATGAGAAACATAAACAAAATATGACATGACGTCACGAATCATAATTACCTGCACTTAACATTAGGTATTAAGTTATAGCTATGAATAACTTTAAAAGTTGATAATAAAATATAGCATCACAACAGAAGCAATAGTGAGAGGCTCATAAACAATAATTTAGCGCAGAAACAATTAACATCAATTTATAAACAGTAAAGAGCAACACATAAACAATACAGAGCAACTCATAAATAATAAAGCGACACATAAACATTACAGAGCACTCATAAATATTCAAAAGCGACACACCAACACGAAAATAAGATAAAAAAATATACCGGACTTAATCGATTTCTGTTTTATAAAGACAATGTAAATAAAAACAAACCAGGACACAGAAAACGACTGCATAGATCATACATACACAAACAAAAATAGAGTGAATCCAGTACAACGATATGTTTACTAACCTAGCTGTGACTTACCTTTAGCTCACTAATACAGCAGACGTCAGTTTTGTGATAATGTCGACAAAATTATGGCGGGCAGGAAAACAGAACGAAAAAAACGACGTGGGAATGTGTTGTATGACGTCTGGTGACACGAAAGTGGGGGGAATGCGAGGAGACTGGAGAGGTCCCTTATGTAGGGAGGGGCTCTCTAGGAGAGTGAGAGAGTAGAGAGTGGGAGAGTCCCAGCTGACTAACCAGAATAGGCGGGTTCTGTTGTTCAGACTTTTTTTTTTAGCGAAAAAAAGACACTTGTGTAAGAAAGAGAGACAAAAAATGACACCTGTAAAGTGTTCAGACTATTATAATGTAGGTCGAACACTCTCTCTGCTTATCCCCCATATAGGGTGCTATGGTCCAATTTCTGTGTTGTCTTCTTAGTGCCACATCCCGGTTCCTGCATTGAAGTCTGTGAGCCATACATTGGTGTCGGTGTTGAGTTGTGTGCTTACGGTGAAAGGGAGCGGGGTGGGGGCTGTGAGCAGTGCAACATTTGGAGGGAGCGTGATTTGGGCCCCACGATAGGGGCTACCTCGGTAAGTGTTCATTGAAGTGATTTATACGTTACAAGAATTAGCACAATTGCATGCACTCAATGCAATAATCAGGGATACACAAACTTTACTAGATACGTTTATCAAGTTTGAAACAGTTGTCACTGCAAAACTATACTTAAGAATATTCCAGCACACAGAATCGATTTCTAATTATTTACAAACCACCGGAATGGATTCACTGCAAGCATATTTGTCAGGACAGTGATAGTAGGTCAGGTTGTAGGTGAACTTAAGTTCAAGCATTGGGACAGTTTAAGGTAATTCGATATGAGACGGGTGAACAGAAAGGGATACAGAACCCATTAACTTTAACGAGGTAGTGGGATTTTAGACAATAAAGAATAGTGTCAAGGTAGAATTCAGGAAGATACGCAGACGTGGGTAGGTTCATGAGTTCAGAGTAGGGCTGCACTACAACTAAATCAAGTCAAGAAACAATGTATCAGGGCGGAGAATTCAATTAATATTAGAAGTGCAATGTCACGTTTATTCTGCTAGGTTCACCAAACTCTTAATAATGTACTGAATGGGGGTGGAACCAACAAGCAAACGAGAAACGTGGGAATGATAGGATGTTTTGTCCAGCCAGTCTATATAAGAGATTGTTAGTTTAGTTCGGGAGGAATTGCTGAGCGTAGATCGACCGTGTTGTATAGTTTCGTTAGAGTTTGAGGAAAGTAGTTAATTGGGAAGAAACGAAGGAGTTAGTAAGAAGTGTGTGGTTATTTTCCAGGAGTTGATAGTTTGTAATGTGCTTGTGAAGCTGTTAATCTATAGTGGTGATTTACCTTTTGTAAACAAATTAGAGTAAATAAAGTGATAGTGATTTATGATATTCAATTCATCTGACTTGTCACAATTTATTGGATATAGTTGTGAGATGCATAGTGTGTTGTGAAAGAAAAATAAATAAAAAAGAAAGAAATAATAAAAAGCGCAATCGCCATCCCTGACAATACCGTAATGTAGATTGTACTGTTAAGTTGTCAGAAAATATTTCAAGAGATTTCGATGGTGTTCTCGACAGTGCCAAACGATTCGTTTCCTGGGCTAATAACAAGTTGGAAGGAGAATTTGTTGAAATTACCATTGAGGAAAAATTTATAGATAGACGTTTACACAAACCAAAAGCGATGTCTGATGAGAGAAGAACGCACGAGGTAGAAGGAAATAATCAGGCGGTCAGATATCGCATTGAAGTTCATAACTGCATCATGGACAAAATTGTAAAAAACTATTGAAAAGCGATTTGAAAGTCACGATTCCTTATATGCAGATATTGCATGTCTTGATCCACAGAAATTTGAGGATATTAAACAACAAGGTTTGGCTACATCAGCGATGCAGCGCCATAGCAGTATTCTCTTTAAATTTGATGAAAGCGCCACAGCGACTAATCTCAGAGAAGAGCTAACTGACTGCGCAGAAATGGGACAAATTTAAAAATTCTGTCCCCGACGAACATCTTCTCCAAATGTTCGATGATTCAGTAGAGGACAGCGTCATTGAAGATTCGCCACATGAACTCTGGAACGACCAAGCTGTGGATAAGAGTGAGGAACTTAAAAAATGCAAATTTTGCAAAAAATGTCCTGTTTGCTGCTTTTCTGTACTACATAAATACAGTTTCTATGGGCAAACATACAAGTATCTCTTTAGTGCATATAAACTTTTATTGTCTTTGTCTTCTACCCAAGTAGCTTTTGAGAGAGCTTCTCTGAAATGCATTAAGAATCGCTTGCGAAGCTTATTGTCTTCTACACACCTTGAAGCTTTTATGCTTATGTCAACAAAAACCGATGTTTTAAGTGAACTAAATAGTGACACAATTATAAATCATGTAACCGAAATGGCACCCAGCTTAAAGAAGTTGCGTATACTATAAACACCCTCACAGTGAGTCCGAATAAATTGATTTATAACTTGAATTGACGCATTCTTGATATTTTATATACAATTATAAATCATATATTCCATTTATCGTTTTTTTTACTGGTATATTGTAATTTGTAAAGTGACCCAAGACTTTGGAGGCCTCGGCTCTCAGGATTCGATGGGAAAAAATGCACAAGGAAAATAAAATTCATGAAGATAGGGCCGCTATTTGTTTTTCCCCGGGCCGCTTGAACTCCCCAGTCCACCCCTGGCCCTAGGGCGAGCATTCGTTTCGGGCCCTGTGGGTTTGGTAAAAACTACATTAGTTTAATAAATATTTAAAGTTACATTAATTTAAAAAAAAATGTTATTAAATATGTTTAATGTAGACAATAAGGAATTAATTTTTTTTGTAATGTCTAAACTTTAAATGAAGCCAAATTCCTCCAACATTCCATTGAATCCGCCCAAACTGGCGAAAAAAAAAAACTACCAGTCTGTTACCATTGCTCGTAGGAAGCTTTTTTTGAGCCATCAGGTCAATGAGATATGACTTCAAGCGACACCTGTTATTAACGGCCAACATCAAACACAGCGCAAAGGGGAGACAGCATGAACACTTGTCCAGGGACCCCCCCCCCGCCCCTCACCAGAGTGGGTCTTCGAAACTTTTTTAAGATCTATTGAATGATTTTTAACCCGTTGTAAGCGGCCCCCTTTGTTTGAGCTTGTCATTGGAGATGGGAAAAGGGGGGGGGAGAGGCATGTTTCTAGAGACATCCCTGCTAACCAGGACACATAAATCCAGTTATATTCACAATCTTGATATATCACTACAAAGATATCAAAGGATTTTGTGAATGTTCAATAGAAAACACGAAATCATGATTAGAAATGCATGACCAAGGGGGGGGGGGTGGAGGGCGTTGTTCACTGTTGTGTTTAAACAGCTTCAAGTCTCGTGTAACGTACAAATGTCAATGTAAATAGAACAAAACATAACAGCAAGCTAAATTTGTGAGCATAATCTACCTGTTAATCTTCTAGATATTTCCCATGACTTCCGTGGATGTTATTTTACCTTGTCATCTGCCGCTTTACAATTTTCTTTTGTTGTTTTGGATTATACTATTATTAAGTTTATAACGTACCTTCTCTGTGTATATTTACCCGATTTAATGGGGTTAAAAGGTTATCAAATTAAAAAAAAAATACACCAGTGTTAACTTTCGTACTTTTAAATGCAACTCAACAAATTTGGTTAAGTAAACATAGAAAACGTACGTTTTTCGCTAGTGGACATATTTAAATCCAAGCCATAAAAAATATTATGAAGCATCAAAAGTCCAGGTAACTCCTTCTTCTTCTTCTTTGTTCTCGATATATGATTATGGAGGATTTCAAACGACCAGGCCTATAGTTATGATGAACTGCACGGTGGCATCCAGGTCCGTCTCGCTCCCATAAAGTTTTTGATTGAAGGAGGTCATCTGTGGCCAGAACCTGTTGCTAGCTGTGTCATATAAAGGGCAGGTAACTCCTGAGAGTGTTATATTGTGACCCCTCCCCCCCACACACAAACACACTTGAACGTTTTTCTCATGTCCAACCTAAAATATTCATTTCAGTAATATTTATTTTCACAGGGATTATTTGCAGCCGGTCGACTCATAGCAGTACCTATTGCTTCCAGGCTCACTGCATCTTTCATGTTGGCGGTCAACATTGTAAGTGCGAATAGTTTTTTAAAACTTAGTACCATGTAATAAATTGGTCCAAAGTATACCTATATCTTATATAAATAAGGCTAGAAGACGGGAGTTTTACTGGAATTTACCAAACAATTACCAAACGCAGATACATTGATGAGTTTTAGGGCCAAAATGTACATCTTGAGGACCTAATTTCTCTACTTGAATAAAATATAGACTGTGATAACATGGATGGCCCATCCGCAGAACAAAACTTTGGGCACACCTCGCTAGCTATCCGTAAGTTTGGTTTAAAACCACTTTATATGAGTTCAAAACTATGTGCGGTGATTGGTGGCCTTTACTCTTTTACGCCTGATCCCGTCGGCCCTGATGTCAACTTATCTTTTTTTTGACTGTAAAAGTGTCAGATTTAACAGAGATTGTAATTGTTTGGGCCTTTTTGTCTGTGAGGCCCATAGAAAGTTGCCCAGTTGGTTATTAAAGAAGAATTTTCATGATCCCTAAACAACCCTTTTTGTCTCTTTTTATCCCAGAGTAAAATCTGGCCACTATGGTTTGGTGTAACCTGTAAAAAATAAAAATAACAACTTTTTTTATAAATGCTGAACATGGCTGGGAGCTACCAGCTGCAGATGGCCATGGAGATTATTTCTTGTTTACCAAGATTTACAAAATTATCCGCCGCTCACTAAAACGTACACATTAGGTAGTTGAAAAATGAAAATAAATTCGATGTGCGAATATTACTGCATACTAGGCCCTTAAATATTTTATAAGACCAAATTGTGGAATTGTCATTTATAGTCAATTACACTGAGCAAGAAAAAGCGTTTGGTTGAAAACATTAAAAATCTTAAGTACTATCCAAAAGGAAGATTGTTGGGGTTCACTTCAAACGTGAGGTGGGGACCGTTGACAAAGGTAAATTTAAGACCCTACGCATGAACACTGACACCATTTACAAATGTTGGGCTTATACTTCATCTTTGAAAACTGGGGATCCTTCTGACAGCCCCTCAACATTTAAATCAATTTAGACCGGAGATGCGGCCCATTAGTTCTTCCTGGTGACTGAAGCAAAAAATACCTTCAAGGGGCCCATTAGAGATAAAATGCCTAGCTTGCCTGTCCATGTCCTTAAGAACGACCCTGCCCTACTAAATACACAAAACCACAATCGATCAAAAAGCCCCTTGCAATGCATCTCTTTCGGTTCATCGAAAAGCTATGCATGCCTGACATTGGCGTTAAACTGGTAACATTATTAAGGACTGTGGCAACTAAGGGGATGCTATCAAGCTATTAAAAAAGACTCATTTAAAATCAGAGTTAGCACCCGTTCAAGATTGATTCAGGGTTTCATCAAAATAGTATCCTAATTTATCTCAGTGGGTCACATACATTATTTTATATCTTATTTTAAAAGGTTGGTTGTGCTGTTGCTCTACTCCTGACAATTATATTTCGTTGGAGCCATGTAATGATCTACATCGGTACATGCAGTGTTGGACTTTTTGTGAGCAGTATGTCGCCAACAGTAATGTCCATGGCTGAGCAGTTTATCGACATTAATCGTAAGTTATACACCGTGTAAATGCAGGCTGTGCATTTAAAAAAAAAATTATACTTCGTTCGAATTACAGAGATAATTAGTTCTAGGACGTTGTTTTTACTATAACAAGAATAAAACATGTTTGCCTGAAAATGTCTGATGTACATAAAATTAAAAAAAATATCATTCGAAAGCAGGTCAATAAATGATCAGAATTAGTTCAAATAAATACAGATGGCATGAAGGAGCATCGAATTTTTCTAAAATTAATAAAAATATAACGGTGGCCCAAAAATATGTACGGGGATTTTTTTTTTTTTACAAATGAAAAATTATTGTCTAACTTGTGCTATTCCAGCTTCTATTACAACTTGCTTAGTGGTTGTTGCTGCATTGGGTGAAGCTCTATGTCCAGTGATTGTTGGCAATGTAGGTCATTACTTTTATTTTTTTTCCAATTTGTGTTTTACAACTCATTTAAAACGCTGAAATAATGTATCTATATTTTCCTATATAATTTCTTTTCCACTATAGTTAAAACCACTTTGGATGTAATTTTATTAAATTATTTATTTTTTACATGTATGTTGTTTTATTTTTGCAGCTTGTAGTCAGTAAAGGACCATCTTCCTTTCTTGTGTTCTGCTTTACTTTTAGCGTGTCTGCTATATTCCTTTACATAGCATTACTCTTCGTGGGAAGACAATCTGATAAATTTAAAGGTCAGTTTTCTGGCAACTAAAATAATTATCTGTCTTGGTTGGTTTGAAATAATGTAGACTGGGAGAGATGGTATGAGCTGGTTAATGTTTTTATCTCAGTAACTGCAATAATATCTTCACTTGAAATTCTCCGCACGGAATATATGTAATATATATAAGCTGTGGCCATTTATGAAGTCAATGAGAATCGGACTCCAGGTTTTATAAAGTAAAATAAGCTTTAAGAGTCGCATCAATATATCAAAATTAAGTTAAGGACAGTAGAAAAATAATGTAAAAAGACTGGCTTTTTGGCATCCCATTCAAATCATTAAAAAGCTGCTTTTGACTACCCCTGGATTATATCATCCATCATGGAGAATGTAGAAAATATAATTCATCATTGACAGGGTGCTTCTATGGAGGTTAAGCATTTCTCATTTATCATGGTGCTATTAAAAAGGGGGTTAGCAAACCTTTTAAACCGTAGGCTGTATTGAATTTTAAAATTTCATAGAAGGTCCTGATCTAGAACATAGTGATTAAAGGTTTATAACAAATAACATATAACATAGAACAAATAATGTAAATTAAATACAAACACCACCTATGTGAACCAGTCTAGAGGAAAGAAGCACTGGCGGTATCAAACAGCCAGGCTTGATTTTCTTGGCAAACTCGCCATATCAAACAGCCAGGCTTGATTTTCTTGGCAAACTCGCCATATCAAACAGCCAGGCTTGATTTTCTTGGCAAACTCGCCATATCAAACAGCCAGGCTTGATTTTCTTGGCAAACTCGCCATATCAAACAGCCAGGCTTGATTTTCTTGGCAAACTCGCCATATCAAACAGCCAGGCTTGATTTTCTTGACAAACTCGCCATATCAAACAGCCAGGCTTGATTTTCTTGGCAAACTCGCCATATCAAACAGCCAGACTTGACATTCTTGGCAAACTGGCCGTATCCAACAGCCCGGCTTGATTTATTTCGCAAACTAGCCGTATCAAACAGCCTAACTTGATTTACTAGGTAAACTGGCCATAGTTTGTTAATATCTACTCAATGGTGGTAATTTACCTCTTACATAACACTATAAGTTGATTATAGATGCCTCTCCTTCTCTCCCCTCTTCTGCTCCACAGTGCGTGGTAAATAAGCTCCCCTATCCTATGCCCGCCAGATATAATAACTGAATGACCCATAAATGTGGACACATAGAATTTATCACCCATCTCTATTTCAGCAATTGAGTTGTATGTTCATTATTTATATGTGTGTTGAATGTAACTTAACAAGGTGAACATTAATTCCACTTTAAAATGTTTATTTGTTTCTTACGTAAACAGCTTATAAGTCACAGTCATTTATTTGGTTGTCTGGGAAACAGTTGATTGTTGAAGGAGAAAGTACATTTATCAAGCCATCTAGCATCAAATACTACAGCAGAATGTCAGAAAGTGATTCAAACATGGAGCTTGGACCGATGGGATCTCAAGAAAATTTAACAGAGAAACATTAAATATAAATATAAAGAAATAAAATGAAAATTACAATTATAGCTGTACTAAACATGAAAATTAGAATTATAGCTGTATTAAACATGAAAATTAAAATTATAGCTGTATTAAACATGAAAATTACAATTATAGCTGTATTAAACATGAAAATTACAATTATAGCTGTATTAAACATGAAAATTACAATTATAGCTGTATTAAACATGTAAATTAAAAAAAAAAGTTATTAAATCTTGAATTTTTTTTTCATCTTAAAAAAGAATAAGCTGGAATATAAATGCAAAATTTTTCATAATAAAAGTTTCTGTTGAGTCAGAAATCTTTTCTGGAATATGAAGCAATATTTTTTTCGTGGGAAATTGGCAAGAAATATATGAAACTGACTGAACAAGATGTTGAAACAATTTAACTTAATTAATTTTCCCATCATATTATGAACTTAATAAATGAATGGATGTTATTCATATTTTTATATTTGAACTTCATTTATTTTAAATTTTTTGTTTTTGTGACTCCATTCCTTTTTTAAAACGTTTTGAAAATGCTTAATTTACTGAATTTATTAATGTAATAACTAATTTGGTTAGTCAGAGAAATCGTTTCATTTTCAGCATTTTTATGGCTTACATCCAAATAAAGTTAAACAAAATATTTTTTTAATAACAAATAAGATATAAACTCACATATGAAAAAAAAATCAACCAATGTGTTTTATTGTAAATATATGTATACTAACTTTTAATGTTGTCATGATATTTGACTGACATTTCTTTAGTCTTTTAATATAATTTGGACTTTAAGTGGACTCTTATTTTTATGTAGATTGAAGAGTAAAACTCTTAGCTCTCTAGTTGGTGTCTTGTAAATTTTTTTAATTGATTCATTTTTTTTTGTGGTGTCTATTTATATTTTAAGGGAACATATTTATGACATTTTTTCTCTTCTTTGTGTGCTACATTGCTTTCTGTGAAAGACATAAACTAATGAAGCCCATCATGTCTGTGATATATTGTACACTGGATGTCGACACATTCATACATTTCATTCAGATATTTTTTTTGTTGTTTATCTATTTATTTTACTTGAACAAATAACTGTTGTTGGTTTTTTTAGAATTATTTCTACTTAAGACATTTAATTCACATTAAGCTGTTTCTTATATAAATTTGAAATAATAATATTGTAAATAGTGATTTTATGTTTTATTTATTATAGTCAGTGAACATTTTTAAAAATTATGCTCATATCCAATATGTAATATATTGATATAAACAAGAAAGTAGGAATAAAATGTGGCATGATTTATTTAAGCTTCACAATTTGTTTGTTTTCTTTATTTGTCGCTGACAAACTACACTTACACCAAACGAGTCCCCTCTGAAAAAAACTCAACATATAGCAGATTACTGTAACAACAGGATCCCTTTGGAAGGCTAAATAAACATTGAATGACTTGTACATTTATTTAAAAAAATAAAGCAAAAAAATTTAAATGAAATTAAATTTATATTACTATTTTCTGAGATATATATGTACATGTACATTTTTTTGTACATATACATATATATACATTTGGGAGCTTATGGGAATATGTAGGAGCTTATGGGAATATGTGGGAGCTTATGGGAATATCTGGGAGTTTATGGGAATATGTAGGAGCTTATGGGGGTATGTAGGAGCTTATGGGAATATGAGGAGCTTATGGTAATATGTAGGAGCGTATGGGAATATATGGGAGCTTATGGGAATATGTGGGAGCTTATGGGAATATCTGGGAGCTTATGGGCATATGTAGGAGGTTATGGGAGTATGTAGGAGCATATGGTAATATGTAGGAGCGTATGGGAATATGTAAAAGATTATGGGAACATAAGGAGCTTATGGGAATATGTGAGAGCTTATAGGAATATTTGGGAGATTATGGGAATATGTAGGAGCTTATGGGAATATGTGGGAGCTTATGGTAATATGTAGGAGTTTATGGGAATATGTAGGAGCTTATGGGGGTATGTAGGAGCTTATGGGAATATGAGGAGCTTATGGTAATATGTAGGAGCTTATGGGAATATGTGGGAGCTTATGGGAATATCTGGGAGCTTATGGGAATATGTAGGAGGTTATGGGAATATGTAAGAGCTTATGGGAATATTAGGAGCTTATGGGATTATTAGGATCTTATGGGAATATGTAGGAGCTTATGGGAATATGTGGGAGTTTATGGGAATATGTGGGAGCTTATGGGATTATGATGGAGCTTATGGGAATATGTAGAAGATTATGGGAACATAAGGAGCTTATGGGAATATGTGAGAGCTTATAGGAATATTTGGGAGATTATGGGAATGTGTAGGAGCTTATGGGAATATGTAGGAGCTTATGGGAATATTAGGTGCTTATGGAAATATGTAAGAGCTTATGTGAATATTAGGAGCTTATGGGGAAATGTGCCAATTGATTCTACTCCTGTTTAGTATTTGGCGAACGGAACTATAGGCATTGTGTTTATTTTCAACAACATAAGTAGATTTAACTCTATGTCAATTATCAAAAAAGAGAGATAAGGAAAGAGAGAGAGACACACAGACAGAGAGAGAGAGAGAGAGAGAGAATGTGAATATATGGGAACTATGGGAATATACTGGAGCTTATGGGAACATGCGGGAGCTTATGGTAATTTGCGGGACCTTATGGGAATATGTAGTAGCTTATGGGAATATTAGGAGCTTATGGGAATATGTAGGAGCTTATGGGAATATGTGAAAGCTTATAGGAATATTTGGGAGATTATGGGAATATGTAGGAGCTCATGGGGAAATGTTCCAATGGAATCTACTCCTTTTTAGTATTTGGCGAACGTGACTATAGGCATTGTGTTTTTTTTTCAACCACGTATGGTCAAATTTTCACGCATCAGTAAATTCTATTCCTGTTTTTCAATTTTTTAAACGGACAATAAGCTTTGTTTTTAATTTTCTGCTATACAATGATCAAATGCCATGCATAAGTAGATTCAACTCTATGTCAATTATCGAAAAAGAGAGATAAGGAAAGAGAGAAGGGAGAGTGAGAGAGAGAGAAAGAGAGAGAGAGAATGTGAATATATGGATACTTATGAGAATATACGAGAGCTTATGGCAATTTGTAGAAGCTTATGGGAATGTTTGGGAGCTTATGTGAATATGTAGTAGCTTCTGGGAATATTTGGAGCTTATGGGAATATGTAGGAACTTATGGGAATATGTAGGAGCTTATGGGAATTTTCGGGAGCTTATGGTAATATGTAGAAGCTAATGGGGTATGTGGGAGCTTATGGGAATATGTAGGAGCTTATGGGAATATGTAGGAACTTATGGGAATATGTGCCAATTGATTCTTCTTCTGTTTACTAATTGGCGAATGGGACACTAGGCTTTGTGTTTTTTTTCAACCAGGTAAGGTCAAATTTTTAAGCATCAGTAAATTTTACTTCTGTTTTTCAATTTTTGAAACGGACTATAATCTTTGTTTCAATTTTCTGCTATACTCTATGTCTATTATCGAAAAAGATAAGTAAAGTGAGAGAGTGAGAAAAGAGAGAAAGAGAGAGAGAGAGAGACAATTGGAATATATGGGAACTTATGTGAATTTGCGGGAACTTATGGGAATATGTAGTAGCTTATGGGATTATTAGGAGCTTATGGGAATATGTAGGAGCTTATGGGAATATAGGGAGCTTTTGGTAATTATAGGGAGCTTATGGGAATATGTATGAGCTAATGGGAATATGTGGGAGCTTATGGGAATATCTGGGAGCTTATGGGAATTTGTAGCAGGTTATGGGAATATGTAGGAGTTTATGGGAATATTAGGAGCTTATGGAAATATGTAGGAGCTTATGGGAATATGTGGCAGTTTATGGGAATATGTGGGAGCATATGGCAATATGTTGGAGCTTATTGGAATATGTGGGAGCTTATGGGAATATTTGGGAGCTTATTGGGAATTTGTAGGAGCTTATGGGAATGTTTGGGAGCTTATGGGAATATGTAGTAGCTTATGGGAATATGTATGAGCTTATGGAGGTATGTAGGAGCTTATGGGAATATTAGAAGCTTATGGGAATATGTGGGAGCTTATGGGAATATGTAGGAGCTTATGGGAAAATGTTGGAGATTATGGGAATATGTACGAGCTTATGGGAATATTAGGAGCTTATGAGAATATGTTGGAGATTATGGGAATATGTATGAGCTGATGGGACTATGTAGGAGCTTATGGGAATATGTAGGAGCTTATGAGATTATTAGGTTTTTATGGGAATATGAAGGAGCTTATGGGAATATTAGGAGCTTAGGGAAATATGTAGGAGCTTATGGTAATATGTAGGAGCGTATGGGAATATGTAAAAGATTATAAGAACATACGGAGCTTATGGGAATATGTGAGAGCTTATAGGAATATTTGGGAGATTATGGGAATATGTGGGAGCTTATGGGGGTATGTGGGAGCTTATGGGGGTATGTAGGATCTCATGGGAATATGAGGAGCTTATGGTAATATGTAGGCGCTTATGGGAATATGTGGGAGCTTATGGGAATATCTGGGAGCTTTTGGGAATATGTAGGAAGTTATTGGAATATGTTGGAGCTTATGTGAATATGTAAAAGATTATGGGAACATAAGGAGCTTATGAGAATATTGAGAGCTTTTAGGAATATTTGGGAGATTATGGGAATGTGTAGGAGCTTTTGGGAATATGTAGGAGCTTATGGGAAAATGAGGAGCTTATGGTAATATGTAGGCGCTTATGGGAATATGTGGGAGCTTATGGGAATATCTGGGAGCTTATGGGAATAGTAGGAGGTTATTGGAATATGTAGGAGCTTATGGGAATATTAGGAGCTTATGGGAATATTAGGAGCTTATGAGAATATGTAGGAGCTTATGGGAGTATGTGGGAGTTTATGGGAATATGTCGGATCCTATTCGAATATGCGAGAGCTTATGGGAATATTTGGGAGCTTATGGGAAATTGTAGGAGCTTATGGGAATGTTTTGGAGCTTATGGGAATATGTAGTAGCTTATGGAAATATTTGGAGCTTATGGGAATATGTAGGAGCTTATGGGAATTTTCGGGAGCTTATGGTAATATGTAGAAGCTAATGGGAATATGTAGGAGTTTATGGGAATATTAGGTTTTTATGGGAATATGTAGGAGCTTATGGGAATATTAGGAGCTTAGGGAAATATGTAGGAGCTTCTGGCAATATGTGGGAGCTTATGGGAATATATGTGAGTTTATGGGAAAATTAGGAGCATATGGGAATATGTGAGAGCTTATAGGAATATTTGGGAGCTTTTGGGAATATGTAGGAGCTTATGGGAATATTAGGAGCATATGAGAATATGTGAGAGCTTATAGGAATATTTGGGAGATTATGGGAATATGTAGGAGCTTATAGGAATATGTAGGAGCTTAAGGGAATATGTAGGAGCTTATGGGAAAATGTTGGAGCTTATGGGAATATGTAGGAGCTTATGGGAATATGTAGGAGTTTATGGCAATATGTGGGAGCTTATGGGAATATATGGGAGCTTATGGGAAAATGTTGGAGCTTATGGGAATATGTAGGAGCTTATGGGAATATGTAGGAGTTTATGGCAATATGTGGGAGCTTATGGGAATATATGGGAGCTTATGGGAATATGTAGGAGGTTATTGGAATATGTAGGAGTTTATGGTAATATGTTGGAGCTTATGGGAATATGCGGTAGCTTATGTAATTATGACGGATCATATGGGAATATGTAGGAGTTTATGTTAATATTAGGAGCTTATGGAAATATGTAGGAGCTTATTGGAATATGTGGGAGTTTCTGGGAATATGTTTGAGCTTATAGGAATATGTCGGAGCTTATGGGAATATGTGGGATCTTATGGGAATATGTAGGAGCTTATGGGAAAATGTTGGAGCTTATGGGAATATGTAGGAGCTTATGGGAATATGTAGGAACTTATGGGGGTATGTAGGAGCTTATGGGAATATTAGGAGCGTATGGGAGAATGTGGGAGCTTATGGGAATATGTAGGAGGTTATGGAAATTTTTAAGAGCTTATGGAAGTATAAGGAGCTTATGTGAATATTTAGGAGCTTATGAGAATTTTTTGGAGCTTTTGGGAATATGTAGGAACGTATGGGAATATGTAGGAGCTTATGGGAATATGTAGGTTAGGAGCTTATGGGAATATTAGGTGCTTATGGGATTATGTACAAGCTTATGGGAATATTAGGAGTTTAGGGAAATATGTAGAAGCTTATGGGAATATGTGGGAGCTTATGGTAATATCTGGGAGCTTATGGGAATATGTAGGAGGTTATTGGAATATGCAGGAGTTTATGGGGATATTAGGAGCTTATGGGAATATGTGGGAGCTTATGGGAATATGTGGGAGCTTATGGGAATATGTGGTAGCTTATATGAATATGTAGGAGATTTTGGGAATATGTAGGAGCTGATAGGGGTATGTAGGAGATAATGGGAATATTAGGAGCTTAAGGTATTATGTAGGAGCTTATGGGAATTTGTGGGAGCTAATGGGAAAATGTAGGAGCTTATGGGAATATTTGGGAGCTTATGGGAATATGTGGGAGTTTATTGGAATTTGTGGGAGCTTATGGGATTTGGTCGGAGTTTATGGGAATATGTAGAAAATTATGGGAACATAAGGAGCATATGGGAATATGTGAGAGCTTACAGGAATATTTGGGAGATTATGGGAATATGTAGGAGCTTATGGGAATATGTAGGAGCTTAGGGGAATATGTAGTAGCTTATGGGAAAATGCTGGAGCTTATGGGAATATGTAGGAGCTTATGGGAATATGTAGGAGGTTATGGGAATATGCTGGAGCTTATGGGAATATGTAGGAGCTGATGGGAATATGTAGGAGCTTATGGGAATATGTAGGAGCTTATGGGAATATTAGGTTTTTATGGGAATGTATGGGAACGTATGGGAATATGCGGGAGCTTATTTGAATATTTGATATATATATATATATATATATATATATATATATATATATATGTATATATATATATATATATATATATATATATATATATATATATATAATAGGGCCCTGGTTAACTTCTCTATTTATTAACCTGAAATATAAATCATCATGTTTAAGAATTTCTTTTTACCATCTTAATTACCAGAAGACATTTCTCATTGCTCTGTTATCTAGCCATCCCAATATAAATACAAATAACTAGAAAATCTTCATCATTTAAATGAGGCTCTTTTAGTTATTAAACAACAAAAAATAAATACTGTTCTTTGTTCGTCCAAACTTAATTATGTGAAGAGAATAATAGACTAAAACAAAATGAATAGAAGTTATTTTGATCGCACCTTTTTATAAAATTCTACAGCAGCATTCAAGATATAGACTGTATATTAGTCTATAATACATACATATATATATATATATATATATATATATATATATATATATATATATTGGAACCTAGAGAGATAAAGTAATATTAATAAATAAATAAAAGAGTCACAGTGTTCCTTTTTTGTTTAGATTCAAAGAAGGATAACTCTGATCGATTTAATTTCGTTTTTTTTTGCACCATCTATTGCCCCTGAATAAAAGTGAGCAATTGATTGTGCGTCTATTTAAAGTTCGTCATTTATTGTACAGCTAAATCTTAAAATACTGTACAGCAATACAATATAAATATAGTAAAGTAAAGTAAGTGAAGTTCCCTTATTCCTAACGAGCCATTGGGGCAGATAAAGTGTAGAATTCATCTATTTCTATAACCTCGGGATATGAATAGATTGTGTGGTTAACATAAGTCAGGTACCCTATTAAAGCCAGGGTGGACTTGTGGGGCGACTTTGAAAACACATTTCACCAGGAAAAATTCCCATGATTCTCACCGAGGATTGAACCAAGGACTCTCAGGTTGAAAGTCGAGTATCTACACCACTCGGCCATCCGTTCCATCAGTACTATATACAAATGGTGAAAAAAAAAATTGTAACATACAAAGACAAATATTTATTTAAAAAACAACAACAACCAAATCACAACAAACATGTTATTGTTATGTTTTTCTTTTTTTTTTGTCATTTTAAAACTTGTTCTTGTAGTCTGGTTTTCTGAGATTTCTCTTTACACACGACATGTTCTCCCATTATCCCTTTTTTAAGTCCACAATAATAGTCTCGTAATGATCTTTGTATACTTCACAATTTCGCTTGCTGCAAGTTGTGTGATGTCCCTGTAAGGATGAGATGAAATCTCTTGGATCCTATATACATACCACTGATGGGACGGTTTTTATGGTGCCCTTCTTTCATCCTCACCATATACGACAGTGCAATGGCCATGGAGGCAACACGGGAGATATATCGGAAACTTGAGCCAAGACCTGAAAAATTTCTTTGGTCCTAACGGAGATCGAACCAGGTACCTTCAGGTAGGCAGTCGAACGCTTTACCGCTGCAAGTAGGGCGGTCTAATCCTGTTGTTACGTACGACCTTCTGATATATATGTAGGCTCGCCAAATGTTACGTACGATATTTCTACTAATATATATTTATCTATTACAGGCTCGCCAGGTAATTTAAACTTAATTACCAAGTCTTTAACTCTAACTATTAATTGTACTAATATGCAAGCAACAGAACTGAGGATTATGCACTACAACACTTAGTTTAATTCACACACACACACACACATATATATATATATATATATATATATATATATATATATATATATATATATATATATATATATATATATATATATATATATAACCAGAGCAAAACTTACTAGTTTACACACCGACTCTCTACTCTAAATATTCTATAAAACTTCTCTAAATCTACTGGACCGACTGCTCCAAGTATGCGGGGCCGACTCCCCACTCTCTCTGTCCGTCTAGATACATTCTGCGTCAACTTTATAAAGGCTGGCGGGGTGCGAGCGGGACAGTCGATAGTTGGACAGTAGATAATCCGTGTGCAGAGGGAGGGACTTAGTCCGTGCGTGGGCGGGGAGGTGGGACATCTAGCATGAGTCATTTGGGTACGGGGAACAGTAGATAATCCGTGTGCAAAGGCAGCGAGAGCTGATAGAATCAACTTTTAAATGGCGTCGCCACTGGCGGGAGGTGCAATTGGGACAGTTGATACTAGTATGGAAGGGGTTATGTTTGACAGTAGCGTTTTACATTCGTGGGAGGTGTGTGTGGCGTGGGCTAGCACTGAAGGGGTTAAGCTATACACGTTACATGGGGGGGGAAGGTACGGTAAATTCTGGACGTAACATTTCTGACCATGACCTTGGGTTATGTTCCATGGTCAACTGATGAGTCACTCGATACTTGCGGGAGGTGCGTGTGCAAAAGGGGGGGTAACTTATAAACGTAACACCTGTGGAGCACAATAAGAACCTTGCCTATTCTAGCTTTAGGATGAGATGGCCCTACTTTCAGACTAAAAGGGCCCCACGTATTTCTTAAACACAACAAAATAAAACACGATAGAAAATTTTATCTTTTTTATAATCGGTATTTTTTCGTAACATTCATTCATATTTCTAACATTCATAAACACAGGCGGATTTAAGGATGGGCGCACCAGTCACGCGCCCAGAGCCCCACAAATATTTACGTCCCCACATAGCCCAATTTTAAACGCATAGATATGTCTCTCATTTTCTAAAGGGCCCATTCACTTTAACGCCTATGGCCTATATAGACATACATCTGCCCTGTTCATAATCTTTATAATACTAATATATTAACATGATTGTTGTAGTAGATAATATGGTTAACAATAATAAAAAATATTATAAATTTATCAAGAATAAAATAACTTTAAAATAAACCGGAAAGTACATTAAAAGAAAACTAGAACAGGATTTCATTTATTTTCATGTTTTTTTTAATAAATAAAGAAAAAAAATAGTTTTCTGTACACATACTTGGCTAGTTACTTTGAACTTAAACCTTTTATTTTTAATTAAGCAAAATGTAATTAACTAGCTCTGAAAATAATTGAATCAATTGACACAGCGGATAATCAACGAACAAGGATTCTCAAATCTTTATCATTATTTTTATTAAACAGAACAAGAAATTCTTAGATAACTAGTTTAAAGATATAGTGCTGATAAGAAAGACTCTAATTTTTTGAGTTTATAATCGTCTAAATCAAATGATTATTCAATTGAAAAACTAGTCTAAAATTAGAAATAAAGTTCAGGTCAAGATATTTATAAAAAACCTGGCCAGATCGATGAGTCCACTTTTGTCTCGTCCAGCCAGTAATTGAGTTCAACAGTTTAGGTCACATCATCTGGAGTAGCAATGTCCTGTCAACGTATTGTATTGTTTGTTGCTCTGGCTGCACATGTAAGCAGTGGACTAACAGGTATTTCATAACTATTTTCTAACTATTTTATAACAATTTTATAACTAGATTCAATACAAATATGTGTTTACAACTTTCAGTTCGATTCTCATTCACGTAAAACAAAAGGTTATGCACATTGCAATATTTCTTTCTTTAGAATTGGATACCATATTCATTTTTTGAAAAAAAAAACCCTGACTTATTCACGAAAAAATAATAAAAGTTTTTTTATGAGCTTTTTAATACTTTGCTCTTGTATAAGATGGAGGAATCGGGCCTGTCATACTCACACCTTCCACGTGTCAGTTGATGAGATGTCAAAACGGAGGCAGATGTGTTATTAGAAATGGGTCTCCATTCTGTGATTGTCCTGAAGGCTATCATGGCCCGTTCTGTAAAAGTAAGACCGTTTTTGTACTGATACTTTAAGCCTATACAAAGCTATAATAATATTTATTATCTGAATGATGTACAGTGTGCAGCATAAATAATGAATAAAACATAATGCTTTTATTTATAAAATATGTTATTTTTTTATCCAGTGTGATAATACATTGACACGTACCTTCCGATATCAAAGTGATTAATATTCTTAATGTCAATGATAGTTAAATAAATGTAATACATGTTTTGAATATGTAGCCTGAAAAAAATCTCCGATCAAGAGACTTTATTTCGAAAGTAACGTAAGTTTAATGCCAAAAAATAATTAATATTGTGTACATTGCTTCTGAACTATTCTACATGAGAAGGCACTATTTTTAATAGACAAATAATTCCGGTGTCCATTCACAGCGAAGAAGACAACAGATCCATGTTTATTACAGACTTGTTTTAATGGAGGCATGTGTAAAGCAAATTACGGCAAACCAGAGTGTCACTGTGAGGGTGGTTACATGGGAGACCACTGTAAATTAATGCCAATTTGCCCGGTAAATAAGGATTTACTTTAAGTAGGATACATTTATATCGTGGTTTTCCCTTATGTCGATTGGTACATTGGCAGCGTAGTTGTAAACCTGAATGTTTGATAGAAAGCGCGAATCTTAGGGATGGGAAAACTTGACAACTGCTTTAACCCCCTACCGCCCTCCCCCAACCAATTACCAATTGTAATGAATGTATGAATTGCCAATTGTAATGAATGTATAAATTGCCAATTGTAATGAATGTATGAATTTCCAATTGTAATGAATGTATGAATTGCATAATTGCAATGAATGAATGAAATCATATAATTAAATTTTGTAATAAATGAATAGCACAGTTGTTGTTATTTTTACATTCATTTATCATAAGTAAAAAATGTTATTGCCTATGTTGCAGTCCCAGTATGTCTAATCTGTGGTCTGTCTTATGACTCTGAGAGACTAAGTCTCGGCTAACAGTACTGAGAGAGAGAGCTAGAGAGAGAGAGAGAGAGAAAGAGAGAGAGAGAGAGTAAGAGAGAGAGAGAGAGAGAAAGAGAGAGAGAGATTGAGAGAGAGAAATAGAGGTTGGCCTTAAGATGTGTAAATGAGCTCTACTGGCTTGAACCCAGGACCTTTCGGTCAACAGTCGTACTCTTTACCTCATGACCATGCGACTTATCTCATACTACCTAACTTAGTACACATATACTTAGTCTACTGCTGTATTCATCCCCCATTTTAATTCATTTAATTTTCACAGTCATGTTACTTGCTGTTGATATAATTCTCTTCTAGAAATACGGCAACAAAAACTGTAAAGGAAAGTTTTGCTCCAAAGACTCCCACTGCCAAAATGGACAACTGTGCTGCACGAGTTCCTGTGGTGGAAGCCGCTGTACAGACCCTGACTACGGTGACACAGATGATAATTATTCAACACCACCATGACATTTATCATTCTTTTATTTCGCTAAGGAAATTTCCACTTTTAATATTTCTTATTTTGAAAGGCGACCACAGCATCATAATAAAACTTCCCTAATTGAAAATTAGGATTGATGAAATATATTTTAAAAAAGATTTTCTCAGTTGTATTTATATAGTTACTAGCTGTACTCTTAAAAATCTTTGCATAGAGTTATATTTCCTTAGGTTTGATTAGTAGGCTTTTTTTTCATGATTTTTATTACAAATTAAAGATGCAATATTTTGTAGAAATCAAATGGAATTGTTTTTGGGTTTCATGTTTAAAAACCGCAGAAACTATTTAAAACTATAGATTTAAAAAAAAATAAAAAAAAAATTCCTCGAATCGAGACGCTGGCAAGACGCCATTTTGCATTCTTGTTTTCCACTTTCAATTTAACGCAGAACCCAGACAGCTATTATTATTATGAGTTAACTTCTCATACACATCAATATCGTTTTTATTTATTCCACTGTTTTGTCTAGGTTTGGTGTTCTCTAAATTTAAACTTGAAGGCGAATTTTCTTTAAACCTATAAAAATCATGTTTGTATGAATTGTTTTCAATCCAGAAAGCAACATTGATGTCTGCACTGGCCTATGTTACAATGGTGGTGAGTGCGTCAGTGTCAATGATAGATTATCTTGCAAGTGTCAAGCCGGTTTCCAGGGTGACCGTTGTCAGTCTAAGGCAATGATAGACACTCGAACTTGTCCAGCTGTCACAGTAAGTTTGTGTCGTGTGTCACATTTATTATAGAAATACATTTGTTTTTTTTATATTAGCCTACTCTTATTATTGGCCTATGGCGCGAAATTTTAATACCGTAACATATTATTATGCCTTCTTTACTCAAAACATATGTTTATATATTTGGGAAAACATTTTGTAATCTATTTTTGAGGCTAATTTTAGTGATATATTTTCTTGACATTTTGCATACATGTTCTATCTCCAAGACAATGCATGATTTGTAATTAATTAATTTTTTTTTTTTTTATTTTACAAAAAAAGAGTACAAAAAATTTCTAATATATAACTAAGGGATGTAGCCATGTTTAATTATAACGAAAGGCTCAATTAATTAGGCTACTTCCCTTGCATCAATAGTACAACATGTTTTAGATCGAGATCTATACTAGCATGTGATTACAGCGTGTTAGTAGGTCAAACAAACAGTATACACTCGTGTATCGCACAATTAATATATGTATATATATATAAGAAAATGTTTAGTTAAAAAAAAAACAATAAAACTATGTTTTTATCGTGTTCTGTTAAATTCCCAGATGCAGCTTAAATATTGTCTTGTTACATTTCCTCCATCAAGCTCACCACTGTTAATTATGATATAAAAGTCCTGAATATCTTCAAACGATTCAATTATTTATAATAAAATAAAATAAAGTATAGCATTTTTGGACATTTTAATCCACACTCATATTTATGAATTATTAATAAACAATTCTATTTATAGATGCAAGTAAAAAACAGTCACAACTATACGTAGACTTTTAGGTTTGTTTTCTTTAAAAGAAAAAAAAAATCTTTGATACAAATTTGTACTGGCTTTTTTGTTATCAGTTATTGCCATTCAGATGAATAAAATTTAGGTTGTTCAATGAATATCTAAATGTTTCACTTCTGATGAATTTCTGACAATGTTACCTCAGGTTGACATGAGTAAATATTGTATCGGAAAACGTTGTGAAGACGATGACCAGTGTCCATATTCAGAGAAATGTTGTTTATCCGAATGTGGTCAGAAAATGTGTCAAAACACAGGTGAGTTAATTGTCGCATTTGATCTATATATATATATATAAAAAAACAATAACAACAACAGAAACATTTAATGTTCAATTTTATAGGCCATAGGCAAAGCTGCATTCTTTGTGCTGTAGGACGAGAAGAAAACTGTCAAACCATAAGTCGTTAATAATCAATGAAAATTTGGCGCCAAACTCCACCCTAAAAAAAAAAACAAACAAAAAAAAAAAAACAAACAAAAAACCCAGCAAAACAAAACACTTCTGACATCGTATCTTGGGGGTTCCAGAACATTATTATTATTATTATTATTATGGGCCTAAATGTCTGAAATTGGAATGTGACTACAGTAAACACTAGTTAAGTAGCGAAACGTTTTTTACAACTTGTTCTTTGCAATATCTTCATGTACAATTTTATATTTTTATGGGGTGGGGGGGGTAAGGGGTTGACGTCTAGGCTGCCATGTAATTTGACTATCCATTAGAAAGGCTTTTCCATTAAACACAATAAATGTAGGCTATATTTATATATATGTTTTTTTTTTAAAATGTCAATTTATTTTCTCAGAGCCAAACCCATGCAAAAACTACTGTCTCAATGGCGGAGATTGCTCGCTGGTAGGAAGTGAGCCACGGTGTGTGTGTGCTGCGGGCTACACCGGGAAACGTTGTGATCAGCTGGTGCCATCACGTGACGGGAACTGTCCAAACGTGAGTAAAGAACAGGATACACAAATATTGTATATCATGTGAGCAGAGTATAGGGAACCACAATTTAATCTAATAGTGAGTCCAGCATATATCATACAATATTGTATCTCATTATGAGCAGAGTATATGGCGCAATCATTAAATCTGATTGGGAGTACATTATATAACATACAAACATATTGGATCTAATCATGGGCGTATTCATGGGGGGGCAAGGGGGGCATTTGCCCCACATTTTGAAAAAATGTCATATAAGAGGGGGGCATGTGCTTTTAAACGTCCTGGGCTTATAGACTTGGTGGCGCCCGTCTCCTCTCCAAGGCTTTACCATGGATTGAACCCAGGCCCGTAGCGTGTGGGGAGGGGCCAAAGGGCCACCCCCACCTACAAGACGTGATACAATAATACCACTACTCATGCCCGTAGCGTGCGGGGGGGGTGGGCAGGGGGCCTGGCCCCCTTGTGTTTTGTCTGGACCCCCTGCTAATTTGTTCTACTTAGTAAAATCTATTACCTGCCCCCCCATGCCATTGCCTGGCCCCTGCTGTAGAATGCCTGGCCACTGCTGTAGAATGCCTGGCCCCCTGCTGTAGAATGCCTGGCCCCCTGCTGTAGAATGCCTGGCCACTGCTGTAGAATGCCTGGCCACTGCTGTAGAATGCCTGGCCACTGCTGTAGAATGCCTGGTCCCTACTGTAGAATGCCTGGCCACTGCTGTAGAATGTCTGGTCCCTGCTGTAGAAGTTTCACGCTACTGGGCTGATTGAACCATTCCCATTCGCGTCGAGTTCACTATCGACTACGCCATCCAGCCGCCAATGCAAACTTTACATTTCACTCATTAATATTACATTTATTATGTTTTTCTATTTTTTAGCCACGAAGACTGTCCGTCTGTTTTGAAGAATGCGCAGTAGATGCCCACTGCCCAGGTCAGCAGAAGTGTTGTAAGACATCTTGCGGTGGCAGTGTTTGCTCTGACCCTGGTATGTAATTTAACAAGTTGAGCTATGAAACATGTATTCCAAATATAAGTTTTTATAATCCGTTTACATTTACTAAATCTAACTTTACCAAAAGTGGTCCCTTACAAAAATGTGTAAACGTCTTTCTTTTATTATTTATTAACATGTATCACTTATGTTACTTGCATTTAAATAGTAGAATTGAACAAACGAAAACATCCACTTTGTCAGAAAAAGATATGTAGAATAATATGTACGAAAATTGTCATTTTGTGATAGATTATCAAGATGAAAAGTCTAAAAAAAAACTTCCTTACAAATAACTAAAATAAAATTGGCACAAATATTACATGTTATGTTGTTTAACAAACGCCTAAGATCTTTTTGGAGAACAACATTCAATTGTTCATTTTTTTTGCAAAGATTTGCTTATACAAATATCATGCTTGGTATATTTATATAATTTCATGCTTTTTATAATATCATGTCTTCTATATTGATATATAATATCATGCTTGGTATATTCATATATAACATCAAGATTGGTATATTCACATAACATCATGCTTGGTATATTCATATATAATATCATGCTGGTAAATTCAATAATATCATGTTGGTATATTCACAAAATATCATGCTTGGTATATTCACATAATATCATGCTTGGTAAATTCATGGTCCTCATTGAAGAGCCACTGTACTGTAAAAAAGTATTCCCTTAACGACCCAGTGAAGGCTTTTCAGGGTATATCAAATGTAGATCTTATCAGATACATAGCCATTACATACTAGGGGATGGTGATGCAAAATTTCCAGCCACCTGTATCTTCCCTAACAAATATCAGATTCAGGACCCATTGCTGGGTAGACTTGGAAATTTACACCAGAGCCTTGAATGACGCCCATTACTTTTAGTTCGACAGTCGAGCAGTCTACGAATCACAACCATTCGTACCCACAGTATAATAACTTATACAACGTGCTAAGCATGGGCGTATTCATGGGGGGGGGGGGGCAAGGGGGGCATTTGCCCCCCCCCTACATTTTGAAAAAATGTCATATAAGAGGGGGGAATTTGCTCCCCCCCCCTTACATTTAAAAAAAATGTCATAAAGTTGTTATTTGCCCCCCTCCCTGGAAAATTTTTGCCCCCCCCCCTGGAAAAATTCCTAGCGACGCCCATGGTGCTAAGTAACTCTGTAGGACTAAATTTAGACTATTGTTGTGTCTGTTCAGTCTCAGAACCAGATATTGAGAAACCATGCCGGAGGACAGTTTGTCCAATGGGTCAGATGTGTCGTGTGGTGTACTACGGAGATACAGAGAAAGCTGAGGAAAGATGTGTCCCAGTGACCAATTTACCAGACGGTAAGCTAACCCATTCTTGATGTCTCAATAGAAACTGCATAAACAGACTACACATAGTAGACAATAAATAGAGTCAATCTTGATATCTCAGTTCAAAGGTCACTCAAAATCTAATACATGTAGTAGATATGAAATAATCCGCAGAATGCTCATCCCAAGATACCTATAATTAATGTGTGACTTTTTTTGTGTGTCTATTTTGATAAATTTGTTTCTGAATCAATTTGAAGAGATTAATTTAATCTCCCACGTCTTAGTGTCAATCTGTCGAAATTCTTTTAAGTATGATATGAGGAACATGTTTAATTGTGCAACGCTCACCCAAAGATTTAATTTACATCATAAGATGTGAAGAGCCAATATCTTTTGCCTGTCACAGACTTCGAAAATTAGACGGAACATTGATTTGAATGGTTTTTAGGAATAAATTAAGTAATGATTTAAAAGTGTTAAAATTTCGATTCACACATCTACTATAAATGAATGAATTTTAATTGATTACCGTTGCAAGAGAAAAATGCTAATTAAAGTTTGCAATTTAGAACGTTTGTACAACCAATGAATTCAAATTTTGTCATTGTCCATAGATACCGATTGGTCATGCAAGACTATGAACTACGACAACGTCATCCTGATGGAATCGGACACGGATCCTGACGACTACAGCCCCATGAAGTGTGACGGTCCTCCGCCCACTCACCGATGTCTGAACAACTCCTACTGCGTGGATGACGGGAATAACGGTGGAATCTGCTGCAGAGGAAACATGTTCCCATTAGAACCTGTCCGACCTGGCACCTGCCCATCGCTTCCGGTACGAATTATTAAGTTGTTGTACGTAGTACTCGGTCTTCAATTGGTTGCCCTTAGCCTTAAGTAGAAACTACGAATCAGCTAAGCAGGTTACGTAATAATTTATAATTTGATTTGTGCACTTGGCCTCAAGTAGTAACTACGAATCAGCTGTGGGTTACGTAATTCTTACAATATAACTTGTGTCAATGGCCTACAGAAGAAACTAGCCAGTGGCTTTAGCCCCCACATAGCATGGGGGGCCTTAATGTGGCTCTTAGAGTTCAGTTGTCTATTCTTCGGCTAGTTGGCCTGGGGGGGGGGGTAGGGTTGACATGGTAGGTATGCGGATCTTCCGAGCTCGTCAATGTTTACTTATCCGGCCCGCGGTCAAAGAAGCTTGGTGACCCCCACCCCCACCTCATCTAATTCCTACATAAAAATACTGGAAGCCATACGACCACGTGATCCGCCCATCACATGACTGGCAACCACACTAACAGTAAGTAATCCATCAATGATGTGATTGTTATATACAGTTATTCTATGCTACAGTTGAATTATCCAGGGAGGGAAAATAATCACAGGGTAACCAATTCAAGCAAAGCGGATGGCAAATAAGCCACATCTCTATTGCGGGATAACAGTATATTAAATTTATGTTATGAAAATAGTTTTATTTCACATTTATGTGTGTGATGCTTAAATATGACAGGCGATCCAAAACATGAAAAAACACTATGTGCAGCTCAAAACATAAAACACTATAATAGAATAAAGGTAGACATGGGCGTATTCATGGGGGGGCAAGGGGGGCATTTGCCGCCCCCTACATTTTGAAAAAATGTCATATAAGAGGGGGGCATTTGCTCCCTCCCTTACATTTTAAAAAAATGTCATAAAGTTGTTATTTGCCCCCCCCCCCCCCCGGAAAATTTTTGCCCCCCCCTCCCCCCTGGAAAAATTTCTAGCGACGCCCATGAAGGTAGACCAGCTCGGTTCAAATTCAGGTCTTTAGACTGCAATTACTTTATGCATAGATAGAACTGCTGAAACTGTTTAACAAGTCTACTACATCTAACTACAAGGACTGTACACTAGGGTGATAACTATTTTCATTTTTTTTCGTAACGAAACTGAAACCCCTTACATTCGAGGAACAATTGTATGTTGATGACATTAGCAACATTTATTTTTTTTTTAAATTGAAAAAAGTTCCCCCACCTTTTAATTTTTGTTTTCTCATATCGCGCAGTTTGACTCTCGGTTTTGATTTCACGCTGAATTATTATATATGACTTTCTAGACTGCTTTTAAGCACATTTCAGTCGACTGTTACCATTTGTTTATAAACAAGACATTCACTATACTCAACTTCCCTCATCTTCTAAACAGAAGAGGTATCCAAGAATTCTATCTGTTGAAAAGCTAATCAATCTCACATGGATGCCGACAAACCGTCAAATTCTTGGAAACTTCACTTTTCTGTTCATTAGCCAGAAACGGCGACTGGATCGAATCAAAATTATTATTACTGATATAGAATTGCTCTGGAGGAAGATTCAAGACTTTCCACTATTATCCAGCACACTAATCAGAATGAAACTCAATGGTCTAATTGATTTATATGACAAAAACAAAAAGAAACCATCTGATAACACTTTCTTAGTTATTTGATGTCACCAACGTTAATGGAGAATGGAAAAGCACAGAGGATAAAGAGCTCTACCACAGGCAAGAAAAACAGTGGAGGAAAGATTGGTTATTCAATGGTCAAATAAGCCCCTTTGGAATCATTCCACCCAAGAAAACGAATCCGACTATCAAAAACTCTATCTCAAGCCAGCTTTTCTCAATCACAACCTACAAAAACACAGACAACTGTCTCACAACATGCCCAAACACATACAACTGTCTCAAAACCTACTCAAACACACACAACTGTCTCAAAACCTACACAAACAAACACAACTGTCTCATAACCTAGTCATACTTGTTATGAATGTGGGGGACAACCTAAAGTAAGCCGTTAGCAGGCATCAAATCGTAAGTTGGGACCTTGGGTTGCAAAATTGTATGGAATAGTCAGTAAAGATGGGTTACTCACTTGGAAGAGGAGATGAACATTTCACCTACTTGTATAGAGGTTAGGTAGTAAAGGTTGGGGGGGGGAGGGTTGATCTTAGAAATTACAATGTATGTGTCCCACAATTATCAACAACAATTTTTTTTTATGAATGCATTTTAAATAAGTAACATTCAACAGAAGCGTTTCCTTTAAAATATTTGTTTATTTCTTGACAATGTCCAGCCTAAAGACAGTCTAGACAAAGGAATAATCTGTCAAGTGGACGACGACTGCCCAAGTAATTTGAAATGTTGCAATGCACCTTGTGGTGGCAAAATGTGTCAGACAGCAAAGACGCAACAAGAAACTTGTCAACAAAGTTGTCAGAAAGGTCAGCTTAGTTAGGAGTGTATTGTAGCTGTTATCTATCTATCTATCTATCTATCTATCTATCTATCTATCTATCTATCTATCTATCTATCTATCTATCTATCTATCTATCTATCTATCTATCTATCTATCTATCTATCTATCGTTATATTCCAGGATTCTTCTGTGACTTTGTTAAGAAGACACCATCTTGCCCAACTTGCCCAGCTGCCTCCGCCTGGGAGTGTGTGGCCTTGAACTGTAGTGTTTGTACAGCCAATCAAAAATGTCTCTCTGTTGGTAAACTCTGTAATGAAAAAAATCCATATGGAGTATGCCGTGAAGTTTTTACCTGCAATTACGTAAGTTATTTTACGTAAGTTTTTAAATGGCGTGTATCACATTCTGTGATGTTTATTTACACCCCCAACTTTCACTGGTATTATTTCGAACCATTTGGTGGGTCCTCCCCCCCCCTTTCAAATTATGCACTGGCTGGCGCCCTGTGATTACACAAAAAAAAACCATAAGTAGGGGACGGGTGGTCGTGCAGCTTAGAGCGATCGATAGCTAATTGGAAAAATCCCGAGTTCAAGCATACGAGAAAGCTTTGGGATTTTATTCAGGTCCACCCAACTTTGAACGGGTAACAGACTTTAAGTCGGGAGAATAATGGAAGTTGGACGTTGTGCAAGTCACACAATACGCCCTGGCTACTGATACACTTCAATTGCTCCGTTGGGCACTTTGTGAATTAAGGGAACTTTACTTTTTTTTTATCTATCAATAGCTAATAAATTTAGTAGCTGTTTACAGACCACATAATATGTTTCATGCCGAATGTGCATGCTATTTAAAAAGTTATGGACTAATGACTAACAAATACAGTATCACTTAAACATTGAAACAATTTAGAATAACACAAAAATATGGCGGCTTGCAGAAAAACCAATATTAATTGATGATGCGCATTTTGTATGATGACGAGGCAGGCCATTAAAGGGATTCGGATATGTGTTTGATTTATTAAATACATAAAGTCTGCAATGTTTGTGGGAGAACAGCGCGTCCCTTTTATTAACGACTCTGACATTTTTTAACACCAAGGACCCACATGTAGTAACTTCTATGTTGTTTGAAGGGAATGAAACAACTGGAAGAGTGATATTGCTCTCTGCAATCAGCGTTCCATCAAAGAGTTCCGCATGTGTGCTCGCACAAACTCACCGATAGAGCAAACACACATATGCAAGCGAGCGCACACATGTGTCATCTGGTTATCGTTGATAAATGTATCGTTATGTTGTCCATGCAAACGTGATTATCTTTCCTAGGCTAATATAACCAATTTCTTTAGCCGCGCTCAACTTGCCGAAAATCAGATTGAATATTGACAGTGACCGCAAAATAAACGCAGGTGGCAATAGACAAGACAGGAAGGGTCCTTTCAAACGAAATAGGGAATTGGTGGTGGTGGTGGAGGGGTGGGGGTGGCAAAGCCATGTTAAAGTGGTATGTGTACGATGGTGGCAAAAGCCATGTTAAAGTGGTATGTGTACGATGGTGGCAAAAGCCATGTTAAAGTGGTATGTGTACGATGGTGGCAAAAGCCATGTTAAAGTGGTATTGTACGGTGGTGGCAAAACCCATGTTAAAGTGGTATGTGTACGATGGTGGCAAAAGCCATGTTAAAGTGGTATGTGTACGGTGGTGTCAAAACCCTTGTTAAAGTGGTATGTGTAGGTAACTACATTTGTATAAAGCGCACCGTTGTTGTTGTTTTTTCCCATGAATCAGAAACAAGATCCATGCGGAGGATGCCAGGGTAGTGAGGTATGTGTGGATACTGGATTGAAGTGCTCCATGTTCCCATGCGAAACTCACGCCTGTGTACCTAAGGACTTGTGTGGTGGCTGTACCACTGAACAGGACTGCAAGAAGATCTCATATAATGAATGGCAATGCGTTGATAGAGTTGATGGCTACAACAATCTAGTGGTAAGTCGATTATATTCTAGTTGTAAGTTGAGGTTATTATTCTAGTTGTAAGTTGATGACTACATCTTGCTAGTGGTCAGTTGATGTCTACATTATAGATGTAATTTGATGTCTACACTCTAGTTGTAAGTTGATATCTACATTATAGATGTAAGTTGATGCCTATATTCTAGTAGTAATTTGAGGTTTATATTCTAGTAGAAGTTGAGGTCTATATTATATTGGTAAGTTGGTGATTACATATTTTAAACATTTGATGTCTACACAATAATGGTTATTATATCTATTACACGTACTGGTGATAAGGTAAGCTGGTGACTAGTCTATATAAAAGTCACAATTAAATACGGTAGTTTGTGTCGTAAATCACAATATTACTTCGCTATTATTTAAAAAAAAAAGTTACTTGCGAGAGACTGAAGCCAGTAAATTTGTGGCCTACAATACTATTATCCGTCAGCTGCAAGTATGCAATATCCAAAGAGAATATTGGAAATTAATCTTTTCAAGAAAGACTTTTTGGTTCGAATGCGCCTCTTCGTTTTTGTTTTTATCGTGCAGCGCATTTTATGGTTTCTATTTTCGTACACAATTTTGTTACATAATGATGCGGCTCTGTGTAGTCATTTTTTTCTGCGGCTCTCAATGGCCACACATGAAATACAACCACAATAACAACTCATTAATATCATATATAATAATACTCATTTCCAGTGAGCGTTAAATCGAAAGTAAAGAATTAATACAACAGTATTCCAGTTTAAAATACAATCATGAAAAAAAAAATCGGATCTGCCCGAAACCAAAAAGTAACCCTAGCCGATCAAGCATAAGGGGATATAACTCTATGCAAAGGTTTTTGCAAGGTACAGCTAGTAATATAATAAGGCGAGTGGCTACGGTTCGGTCCGACCGAACCCGTATTTTTACTTAAATTTGCCAGCCATAGATAATATTTTCACACCCTAACCCTATCTCTAACCCTATCCCTAACCCTGTCTCTAACCTTCCTCCTATCCCTAACCCTAATCCTGAAAAAAAAATTTCGAAAAAAAAATAAATTATGTTGTTATATAGTTCAGTGCAGCACGATGAACTCGGCCGCGCTATGCAATAATAAGTAAGGCTGGTACCCGAAAAAAAAAAAAATACGCGTTCGGTCGGACCGAACCGTAGCCACTACGATATAATAAAAATCGATTTGGGCTCTGCGTTAAATCGAAAGTAAGAGAATTAATATAACAGTATTCCAGTTTAAAATACAATCATGAAAAAAAATCGGATCTGCCCGAAACCAAAAAATAACCTAGCCAGCCGATCAAGAAGAAGGGGATATAACTCTATGCAAAGGTTTTGCAGGGTAAAGCTAGTATAATATAAAATGAACACTATACCATATTTTTATTGCACCAGTAAACATATGAATAATTGAAAGCGTCTAATATGTTATTTTAGTTTTTTTAGATTTATAAATTAAGTACATTTGATTTGTTAAATATTAATGTTTGTTATATTTCTGTATTTTTTTTGTTGTAAATCTAGGCAGAGAATCTCTGTGAGAAATGTAAGCAGGGTGAGGTGTGTGTTGACACAGGCATACGGTGTGTGACAGAACCTTGCCCCAGTTTCAAATGTGTGAAGGCTGAAAATATGCAATGTTGGCTGCCCTGTGACAGGCTACACGAATGTCGGTTTGTGACACCTGGTTGTACCTATCACCCAGACATACCTTGTCAAGAGGTACCGGTACCAAAGTGTCAGAGCATCATGGTTAGCAAATAAAGGGATATATTGAATCCAAGACTTTTCAGCCCCTTTTTCACTCAATTATAATGTCTAAATTTACTAAATGGGAAAAATATTTTAAGTAGTAAGAGTGTTATCATTGTGATCGACTATATAAATGGATATTTATTTTGTGTATTTGATTGTAATATATGGATTTAGAGTGCCCAAGAACTGAATGAATTGCGCAGGCATGTGAATAGAAAAATTTCAACATAATGAGGGAAATGCATGAAGCTTTTTTAATTAACCGAAATAAGTCCCTGGAACACGAATTGGGTGATATTTTCAGTGTACTTCCCCCGTGCCATGCCACTGAATAGCGGTAACCTTGCATCACTGGTTTACAAATTTTCATTTTGTGAAAACTGCTGATATGCAAATAAGTGTTTCTTATGCAACTTTTTATGCTGATTCCAAATATGTAATCCAAATTTTTGTATCACGTCAGGATTTTTTGCAGTTTGACATTTATTAATGTAGAAAAAAAGTCAAATTAAAAGCCAACAACAAAATGTACTTCGGTCATGCGAAAACTATTGATATATACAAAATTATTAAAAAAAAGCAGATTTATTTTAATTCTATTATCGTCTACTGCATGAATATCTTTTAAGTGATTTGCGCTGGTGAGCAGCGCCAGGATTGTGGCGTTTTAATGACCAGCAATAGTCGGCCATCATATTCGCGTTCCATCGACCTTGGTATCGACTCTCCATTGCACAAATGTCTTGATGGAATCCTTTCACCCTGCTCTTCACTGTAGCACCAAGATTTTCAGGAAAGTAGTCTACATGGGAGTCCAAAAAGTGCAACTTTACACTCATGCGGCAAACCCAAAGCCTGAAATTTGGCTATCATGTTCTCAACAAGACTTTTGTAATTGTCGGATTTAAAGTTTCCTAAAAAATTGTTGACAACATCTTTGAAGGCATTCCAGGCTTGTAGCTCAACTGTGGCCAATTTACATGAAAATTCCTCATCAGTCATTACTCTGATCTGCGGTCCAACAAAGATACCTGCAGTCAATTTCGCTTCACTTAAATGGGAAATTTTTCTGCCAAGTATTGAAACCCAGAGCCAGTATGGTTCATATTCTTGACAAAAGCTTTCATTAACCCCAATTTTATATGCAGCGGTGGAAGGAGAACTCGATGTGCTTCCACCAAAGGCTTTACCATCTTACACTGTGGCTTCCTGGAGTGAATTCTTCTCTCGCTGGCCACACTTGGTATAATGCTCAGAGTCTGCTCTGCTATCCCAGAGGCACAAAAAACATGGAAATTTTGAATACCCTCCTTGGAGTCCCAATATGATGGCTATGACCTTCAAATCTCCACATATCAACCACTTGTGCTGGTCATAATTCAACGAACTGAGCAACAGTTTCATGTTTTCATACGTTTCTTTTAATGTTACTGAGTGTGCCACTGGAAGTGATGATATTTTATTTCCATTACTACTGTCTTCAGAACTTGAGCTGTCATCACTTTCAAAATCATCCAGCTGAGTAGGAGGTGTAGGCACAGGAATGTCTTCGCAATGTTCTACAGGCCTCAAGGCTGACGGTACATTAGGATATAGAATCATGTGTCTGCTTCTTTTGTTGAATCCTACAACATTCGTCATGCAAAAATAGCAGTCCGTCACATGATTCGAAGGCTCACGCCAAATCATGGGCACACCAAATGGCATACTTTTCACTTTACCTTTAAACCACTTGCCAAGAGTTACTTCACAGAGTTTACAAATAACATGAGGCGCCCATGTTTTGTCCTGGTCTCCCAGTTTACATCCAAAGTATGCATGATAATATTTCTTTGTTAAATTTGATATTTTCTTCTTCTCAGCCATTGTGCAAAATCGTCCACAAACATAACAAAAACTGTCTGCTGAATTCGTACAATGTCTTGGCATTGTGAATTTTTTTTAAAATTTAAAATCAGCTAATCAAATATAATCTTAAACACATAAACAACAGCAATAAAATATTCAATTTAACTTGTGTTCAAACATAAAGTGATGACGTAAGCTGCTTATGATAAGCATAAAATTTGTAAACACAAATTTGTGGTTTTCTCAAAAACCTGACGTGATACAAAAGAAATAAGTACATCAAAATTTATCATTTTTAATAAGCTTTCAGAAATTCATAATGTTTTGCTTGCAGTTTTTTTTATGTAAACCAGTAATCAGCGTTATTTATTTCAACGACTTACGCCATTTGCTTATAATGACATCTTGGAATGATTGCCAAGTAAATACATCTAAACATGTTCAAGATTGTACTAGTGAAGTAAATACATATTACAGCTACAGCCTACATTGAGAAAAGATGTATGAAACATTAATACCACTTTACACCTCTGAAATTACTCAAACAAACATCATAATGTGAAAAAAAAATAATGGGTAAATGTTTGTAAACAAATTTCTCATAGTGATTGAGAAGAAAAGCTTTTTCAGACTAAAAAAAAACGACATCACATCACCTTATGCATATTTTACTTAACTTTAAGTAACACAAGTGCAAACTAATTTCTTAACTCTAAAATAAATAAACAACTTTATGTTGGAATAGTCTAAAGCATGGAAATCGTACACAGCCATAATAATGTTTAGGGACCATTCACATTAGGATGGTAAAGTTATTAAGTGAGGGATTATATCTGTTGACTTACATCGTCGACTGGTGCAAAAGGCGTTTTTGATTATTCTTCAAAAAGCATGTTGGTCTATGATGACCTAGTCAGTAGGCCACGGGTGACCTACATTACTGTTGGCACCTGTTTATGTTAATTTATTTACAAAAATAGTAAACAAAAAAAACTGAATAAGGGGGCGGGTGTCTAGTCATTTCACTGGAGGAACATCAATGGTTGGTGTAAGAGGTTAGGGGCCCTGATTTCATTGGTGTAAGAGGTTAGGGCCCCTGATTTCATTGGTGTAAGAGGTTAGGGGCCCTGATTTCATTGGTGTGAGAGGTTAGGGGTCCTGATTTCATTGGTGTGAGAGGTTAGGGGTCCTGATATCATTGGTGTGAGAGGTTAGGGGCCCTGATTTCATTGGTGTGAGAGGTTAGGGGCCCTGATTTCGTTGGTGTGAGAGGTTAGGGGCCCTGATTTCATTGGTGTGAGAGGTTAGGGGCCCTGATTTCGTTGGTGTGAGAGGTTAGGGGCCCTGATATCATTGGTGTGAGAGGTTAGGGGCCCTAATATTGTTGGTGTGGTGTAAGAGGTTGTGGGCCCTGATTTCGTTGGTGTGAGAGGTTAGGGGCACTGTAATCGTTGATGTGAGAGGTTAGGGTCCCTGTAATCGTTGGTGTGATAGGTTAGGGGCCCTGTAATCGTTGGTGTGAGAGGTTAGGGTCCCTGTAATCGTTGGTGTGATAGGTTAGGGGCCCTGTAATCGTTGATGTGAGAGGTTAGGGTCCCTGTAACCGTTGGTGTGATAGGTTAGGGGCCCTGTAATCGTTGGTGTGAGAGGTTAGGGGATCTGATTTCGTTGTATATTATTTAAATTTTGCGTCCTTCGAAATGTCATAATACAAGAGGGGTAGTCCATCCTTTGCAATCTTTCTATAACACATTACTTTTAAAAAAAAATCAAATGCTAAATGTCTGAATTTAAAAAAAAAATATTTTTTTATTTACAAGTAAAACTGTTTAGCTTTGATTAAAATTTTAAATAAATTATCTTTATACCAGTCAATTCATCAACCTACTTCGATAATACAAAGGTCATTAAAGGACTTGGGAATTGTATTTCTAGTCCTTGTGTGTTTTTTCAAACTTTTCCATTCCATCATGGCATCATCTTGAACTCTTCCCTATTTTTCACTTGTTATAACAACAACCCAGTATTCACCCATCTGTTAGACAAGCTAGCTTTAGGTGACTGTTCCTTAGTACATACACACTTAAAATATCAGTCGTGAAAATGTTTATACCATCAAAGGAGACCACTACTTTACAGTTTGAGAACTGATAGCTGAAATACAGAATTAAAGAGATGTATCAGGATTTATATCACGTTACAATGTAGCAAAGCGGTTCTCAAACTAGTATTAGTAGATACAAAAAGTTTATTATAGATAAGCACTGCTTATTAAACAGCTAGACGAACATATCTAGGGAACCTCTGTTATATATTATTTTGCAGTAAATTTATCCCTGAAAGAACGAGATGTTAAATCTTTTACGTTCAATAAACCGCTTGGACATTTTTTGCTGTGCCCTTCTTCCTCCCTTCCCCCTCCACCATAGTCGATAGTGCAATGACCATGGAGGCATCACGGTGACACATTAAGTGACTGGCACTCGCCGGAATTCGAGCCCGCAGCATGCTGGCTGTAAAATGTATCTTTTTAATCTCATCATTTTATTTATCAATAATACATAAATAACAACACAGCGTAATGAGGTTTATTATAACAAACTTTCTAATAATATAATATTGATTTGGTCTCTGCGTTAAATTGAAAGTAAAGAATTAATAAAACAGTATTCCAGTTTAAAATATATTCATGGAAAAAAAATCGGATCTGCCCGAAACCAAAATAAAAATAACCTAGCCTACCGATCAAGCCTAAGGGGGTATAACTCTATCCAAAGGTTTTGTAGGGTACAGCTAGTCTCTATATATGATTAATTTACCATCATGATAGCCTGTATATTTTTATTAAGGCTGGACAATAATAATGTTTTGTTATGGAAACAAATGACTAAACATTTGTTTTATGAGACATTGCATTGAATGGATTTTATTATTGTTCTATTAAATTATACGTTTTTTTTTGTTTGCTGTATTCATATAAAAATGTCTTTACAGTTTGGTACACACCCGTACATTCCCTAATGTTGCACCTGGAAGGACAACATCTCTCATGGTTTAGTAGGTCACATTCATGGTCATTGAAACATGGACGTATGAAGAACATTTCTGAGTCACACTCGGAGATGTGCATTGGGTCTCTCACAGGCGGACACGACTCAAGCTGAAGTGAAAGTGAATACATCAGTCAAACTAGTATTATACATCAGTCAAACTAGTACTATACATCAGTCAGAAGAGTTTTATACACAAGTCAAACTAGTGCAATACATCAGTCAAACTAGTACAATACATCAGTCAAACTAGTACTATACATCAGTCAAACTAGTACTATACATCAATCAGAAGAGTATTATACATCAGTCTAAATAGTACTATACATCAGTCAAACTAGTACAATACATCAGTCAGAAGAGTATTATACATCAGTCAAACTAGTACAATACATCAGTCAAACTAGTACAATACATCAGTCAAACAAGTACAATACATCAGTCAAACTAGTACTATACATCAGTCAAAACTAGTAATATACATCAGTCAAACTAGTACTATACATTAGTCAAACTAGTACTACATACATAAATAATGTGTAGAACAAATTAAAACTCGTAAATTTCACACTTTCTTCTAAATCTAGAAAAGAACATTTACAAGACACATCTTTTGTTGACTTGATATTAATCGGAAAATTATATCTTTATAAATATGTATTTATAAAACTGATAGATATTCCGTTAAAGGTCTAATTTGATAAAAAAAATATTCAGTTTAAGGAAGTTAAAATAAAAATAATTTTCTTCTTTTTAAGAAGGATTAGGTACGTAGACGAGATTTAATTACTCGGGATAATCACTTAAAGTAATTTTTATATCCTGTTTGGGAAATACATTCAAATAAATGTTTATAATTTACAAGTACATGGACATTTATTAATACTTACATAAAAAATAGAAATGTTTTCATTTTTTTGCTTAGATATTAGAAAAAAAAATTTTGATAATGTAATCATTGTACAATAGTGCACAATAAAAATGACTCAAAGTACTCATTTAAAAAGATAATAAAAATAAAGATGAGAAAACCAATAGCAAATATAATACTAGATTACAACTTTACCAATCTGGATCGCTTAGGTTGCGGTATACACCGTGCTTCGGGTGGACAGGTAGGGTGTATGCAGCGTGCTCTATCACATATGGGAGGGGCTCTGCATGGCGGATTGCTCACTTGGCAGGTGTGTCCAGCTGGGCACCCTCCACACATGTTGACTTGCGTTACAACGCATTTGAAGCTCGGACAAGGCGGCGTCCAGCACCGTATGCCACAGTCTATACAAACTTGACCTGATGGGCATCCACCACAGAAATCAGTCTATTGATAAAAGTATATATATATTTTATATATTTTATCTTCATATCTAGACAGTATAAAGGATAATATGTCTAGACAGTATAATGGATTATATGTCTAGACAGTATAATGGATTATATATCTAGACAGTATAAAGGATTATATATCTAGACAGTACAAAGGATTATATATCTAGACAGTATAATGGATTATATATCTAGACAGTATAAAGGATTATATATCTAGACAGTATAATGGATTATATATCTAGACAGTATAATGGATTATATATCTAGACAGTATAATGGATTATATATCTAGACAGTATAAAGGATTATATATCTAGACAGTATAATGGATTGTATATCTAGACAGTATAATGGATTATATATCTAGACAGTATAAAGGATTATATATCTAGACAGTATAAAGGATTATATATCTAGACAGTATAATGGATTATATATCTAGACAGTATAATGGATTATATATCTAGACAGTATAATGGATTACATATCTAGACAGTTTAAAGGATTATATATCTAGACAGTATAATGGATTATATATCTAGACAGTATAATGGATTATATATCTAGACAGTATAATGGATTATATATCTAGACAGTATAAATGATTATATATCTAGACAGTATAATGGATTATATATCTAGAAAGTATAATGGATTATATATCTAGACAGTATAATGGATTATATATCTAGACAGTATAATGGATTATATATCTACACAGCATAATGGATTATATATCTAGACAGTATAATGGATTATATATCTAGACAGTATAATGGATTACATATCTAGACAGTTTAAAGGATTATATATCTAGACAGTATAATGGATTATATATCTAGACAGTATAATGGATTATATATCTAGACAGTATAATGGATTATATATCTAGACAGTATAAATGATTATATATCTAGACAGTATAATGGATTATATATCTAGAAAGTATAATGGATTATATATCTAGACAGTATAATGGATTATATATCTAGACAGTATAATGGATTATATATCTACACAGCATAATGGATTATATATCTAGACAGTATAATGGATTATATATCTAGACAGTATATGGATTATATATCTAGACAGTATAATGGATTATATATCTAGACAGTATAATGGATTATATATCTAGACAGTATAAAGGTTTATATATCTAGACAGTATAAAGGATTATATATCTAGACAGTATAATGGATTATATATCTAGACAGTATAAAGGATTTATTGATCTTACCGCCATAGCCACACATGTAGGGACTGGAGAGCAGTAAATCCCCGGTGGACACTCCTGTTGTCTTACCTCACACCTGTAACCTGGTGTAGTGAGAAAGGGTTTCAGTCATGTACACATCAATTTGTAATTAAACAAACCATGCTAAATATGAGTAGACTTTATTATTAATCATCAGTACTTGTATCAAGTCTTTAGCACAAACACACCAAATATTTATTTACTGATCAGTACTTGTTTCAAAGTCTTTAGCACAAACACAACAAGCTATTTATTTACTGATTTCATTGGGAATTGTCAATATGAGCTAGGAGCGTACGTTAACAACTCAACTGGCGTCGCCCGAGAACTCACGAGGCCCCAGGCTGCGAAAGCCTCAGGGAGTGTTAGGGGGGCCATTAAAGGAAAATTATTTTTCTTTAAGAAGGGTTCCTAAATTATTCTATGGCAGGGCCCCCTTAGTTGCTAGACAGGCACCGCAGATCATGCAGTTTGTCATTGTGGACTTTTGTTTAATTTAAATCTTAATTTGACACACACACACACACACACACACATTAAGATTAACAAGCTCTAAAAAAACAAGTGTATTATGTACAAATCTATCATGTAAAAGTGTATCATGTATAAAGGACAAATAAACAATAAATTAGCATGGGGTTTACCAATACTTTCAGAGCCCAGGCAGTTGCCTTCGCGAGGCCCAAACATTAAGATAGACCAGTCATCAACCCCCCTCCACCCAGAACCCGTCAACAAAATAAAAAAAGAGACCACAAAAATATCTGGTAAAATGACAATTTGACTAAATCACCCGGTATCTGCTATTGTGCTTGAAGCAAATTTGTTCATAAACTAACGGAAGTACAAAAAGCCATTTCTAAAAAGCAATATTTTGTTTAAAAAGAAAGACACGTAATTTTGAATTAAAACATTTCAACTTTTTTTTTTGTGGACGTCGAGTTGTTTGTAGGTCAGCACATACCTGTTGCCTCATAACAAAAAAAAAAACACTTTGTTTCCATTTAATCTAGAAAATACGTGTAACTTCCGTTTGACATAAGCGTACATTCTGCTGACGATGATGAGGAGTATGTTAAACAACCGTAAGCACTCAGGCCATGAAATAAAAACAAATATAAACAAATAATAAAAAAAATGTAATTATTTATTATAACTATCTTACCTTCAGGGCATGGCACGTCACAGCGGTTAGAAATGACTTCCCTGGATGGGGGACTAATACAAGTCTTGAAGCCACACTTATTCACACAACAATTTTGTGTTGGCGAGCATTCAAAATCGTTGGTGCAAGGAAAGCCGAAGCAATCTATCGCCGTGACCGGCTACAGTAGAAAAAAAAATAATAACCCACGAATAAAGAGATTGATAATTGTATTATTTTAATAAATACAACTTGAATAGCTCCAAATATTAAACCCTAAAAAGTTGAGGAACTGTTCAGCTGTTTGTTAAATTCTAATTTAAGCTCTTAAAGCCTAAAAAGTTGAGCAACTGTTCAGCTGTTTGTTAAATTCTAATTTCAGCTCTAAAAGCCTAAAAAGTTGAGCAACTGTTCAGCTGTATGTTAAATTCTAATCTAATCTCTACTATTCCTCCCCCCCCCCCCGTTTCGTGCACTCTTTATAATTATTACAAAAGTTTAATGTGTGAATCATTCAAAAATCCCACATTTACATTTAAACTAAATTGTTCCAATGCAAATAAAAAAAAATAAACAAAGAATTAGGAAGGTTTGCGATTTTTTAGAAAACGGAATATCTTTAGGATTTAAAAGATTAAATTTAAACATTTAAGAACAATGCATGCTCGTTAACGTGATTTTGTTTTTCTATCTAAAAGTCACGGAAAATGTCTTACTGGACATATATTAGTGTGGCTAATTTCTTTCATCTCACATCTGTCACCTAGGTAACCAGGCTGACAAATACAGTAGGGCCATTCTGCTGGACTGATGCAGAGGCCGCCATTTTGACATACAAAATATCGACATGGGTCAGGTCGTACTTGGAAAGGAAAATAAAATAAAATTATACATATGTATATATGTAGTATATTAATTTGTTTATATTCATTCATTGAGCGTTGAGCAGTATAACACAACAGTATCGGTAAATGTAGCATTGCTTGTCTGCCTATCATTGGCAGCCGTTCAAAGGTATTTATCTCTGATGCCGATGTAACTTTATTAAGGTCAGAAAAACTTGTTGTTAAATTTTCACCACTTTAAAATATATATTTACTTATAATGAATTCTCTCTTTATGAATATAGTACAAAACACTGAAATGTTTTAATGCCTCAATAATCTTGTTGTCAGCATTTAATTTATCGTTAACGAATAAAAAGCAATCGTTCGATTATTCTTGAATCAGGTTATCCAATTCTCTATAGGACAAAGCTGAATTCACATCGTCACGTAAGAAGACTTCGTCTTTAACAACAAACTAGTCGTAAGTATCGAAGGCAATATTTATCGAAGGGCGATGAACGAGGGAACAATACTTATTGCAGATGTTCCGGCTAAGAAGGCGTTACAGGTGAGGTGTTAAGAAATTGAACAAACATTAAATGGGAATGATAAGAATTACATTTAAATTCACTTCAATATTAACAAGAATATATAATTTAGAACAATTGTTAACAAGAATATGTAATAATTTAGAACAATTGTTAACAAGAATATGTAATTTAGAACAATTGTTAACAAGAATTATTTTTTACTCACATCTTGTTACCTGCAATGTTAAAAAAACAAACTTTTTTAATAAAATTGATAAATTGGACATATGTATATACAAGTGCGCTAATTTAATTTAGTAATTAGTATTAACTTTTTTGCTTATCAAATTACTCAAAATATCAAATATGTGTCATCATCAATCAATCCATGATTTAATAATTCTGAAATCACTTTATAAATGAATGTTACTTTGCCTAAGCGTAAAGGCTCAATGAAAAACTTTTTAAATGAATTATTAAATTGAATAATGATATTCACTACAAAACTGTAGATAATTTAAATATTCTAGCTTACGATACATGTTAATACATATATTGACAAAAATAAATGATCAATCTTACCTGAGATTTTACTCCAAGAACCTGAGAATAAAATCAAAAATGTTAATGAAAAGTAAACAAAGAGAAAATTATTTCTGTATCTATGTAAATTTAATCTTTAGCTTACTGTTTCTGAGATTTCAAAAATCTGTATTTATAGATGAAGTCATGTGTACTTGCATGACCTTTCAACACACTAAACATTGAAATATTATAGCACTGTTTGTTTTTACATATTTTGTTGTTGTTGTTGTTGACTGTTTTTAAACTTACCAAAACAAAAAGGGACTCTAGGATTAACATCTTTGGCCGTTCGGTAAGTAAAGGTGTAGACAGCACTTTTACCTGCTGGTCTGTTTATTTTTATATCCCTCCATTTTAGTTCGTTCAAATTAATATAGAAAAAAAAGACTGCACTTTTTGCTTCCCTGTCTCATTCTGGTTAATGATGTTCCTAATTAGGAACATCTTTGTTATAAATGGGGCACTGTTTAGGAGAAACAGTAAAATATAACTATCAATCATAATACTTGTATATTCTGAACTTAAATGTTAATTGCTCATGATTTTGATAATAGATTCATTCTTTTTTTTTATCTGACCATTATCTAGGCTCTTTATTTGTTGGTCTACTGGACTCTAAACCAAGCATGGTTAGCTAGGACCCGTGGACCAAGTACGGCCCTAAAGGCTGCTTGATACGACCCACATAGACTCTCAATCACACCCATTGCATTTACATAAAAAAAAAATAGTAATTCATATAAACACTCCATTCTCTACTCATCTGACCTTGACCCGGCAATTCGGTCAAATTACAGAACACGCTGTGGCCCATGGTTACACACATTTGCCTACCCCTGCTAAAGACTAAAATTTTTCTGATAAAGACATGTTTTTTTTAAATTTAATTTTAAGAGTAAATTATTTTAAAAGGGTTTAAAGAAAGCCTCAAATTTTAAATATGCGGTCTTAAAAACCTCAAATTTTAAATACGTGGTCTTAAAGAAAGCCTCAAATGTTAAATACGTGGTCTTAAAGTTAGCCTCAAATGTTAAATACGTGGTCTTAAAGAAAGCCTCAAATGTTAAATACGTGGTCTTAAAATTAGCCTCAAATATTAAATACGTGGTCTTAAAGAATGCCTCAAATGTTAAATACGTGGTCTTAAAGAAAGCCTCAAATCTTAAATACGTGGTCTTAAAGAAAGCCTCAAATCTTAAAAACGTGGTCTTAAAGAAATCCTCAAATGTTAAATACGTGGCCTTAAAGAAAGCCTCAAATCTTAAATACGTGGTCATAAAGAAATCTCAAATTTTACATACGTTGTCTTAAAGAAGGCCTAAAATTTATATATGTGGTCTTAAAGAAAGCCTCAAATCTTAAATACGTGGTCTTAAAGAAAGCCTCAAATGTTAAATACGTTGTCTTAAAGAAAGCCTCAAATATTAAATACGTTGTCTTAAAATTAGCCTCAAATGTTAATACGTGGTCTTAAAGAAAGCCTCAAATGTTAAATACGTGGTCTTAAGATTAGCCGCCAATCTTAAATACGTTGTCTTAAAGAAAGCCTCAAATCTTAAATGCGTGTTCTTAAAGTATAGCTGGAGAGACCTTCAATGCCTGCAATTTATATTTATATCTTAAGTCTCCAAGTATCAAGAGAAAAGATAAAAGTACACTGTAATTAGTTTACAGCTAGAAGTGTCACATTGAATGTGTCAAGCCAAGGAGAAAAAACAACACACATGTAATAATGACTCCATGAGAATGTTCAGGTGTTAAACACAACGGTAAACAATTTAATGTGCAACAATTAATTACAGAAGTATGTGCAGCGGCTGCAAGTACTTGCTGAGATAGTTCACACAAAACGGTGTCACACTTAAAGACATCTGATGCACTATAGCAGGGGTGGCAACAGTGAATTAGAATGTCGCAGAGATTATAGATACTATCTCTCCCAAGTATATAGACAGATCCGCTGAGAAAATACAAGTAATTTACATGTATATTGAGTCATTTTACACTCAGAAAGAAAGATAAGCTCTTAAAAAGTAATGTGTGGTTACAGTGGTATGAATACGAAGTGGCTACGGTAACATCAAGTGCCATTATATTTGGGTTAGCTGGAGTACTCATTTTTTTTCGGGTACCAGCAATTATATTAGGGTTAGGAAAAGGGTTAGGATTAGGGTTAGGGATAGGGTTAGGGTTAGGGATAGGGTTAGGGTGTGGAGCAATATCTACTGATGTAACCCGGAAAAAAAAATACGAACTCCGTCTTGATGTTGCCGTAGCCACTGCGTTATGAATAATGAACGAAAATATCTATCTACCTACCTATATATCTCAATATATATCTATTTATCTATATATATCTATCTCAGTGGAGTCAGTAGGGAGGTGCACCGGGTGACACCATTTTAGGGGTGAAACGTAAATCAACTATTGTAAATTTCATAGCAGATAAAAAATTCGCTGTAGTGTGTTTTATAACCAATCATAGTTAAAAAATGAGAAGTATAGCAGAGAGCAGCTGCACAGGGTGCCACCATGAATAGCAGTAGCACAGGGTGCCGTCATTTAGAGCAGTAGCATAAGTTGCTACAGGGGACACCTTGAATTTCCCACACCGGGTGACACCAACCATAGCGACTAATTTATCTATCTATCTATCTATCTATCTATCTATCTATCTATCTATCTATCTATCTATCTATCTATCTATCTATCTATCTATCTATCTATCTATCTATCTATCTATCTATCTATCTATCTGCGTCTGCCTGTCTATGCATGTATCTATCTGTCTGTCTTTCTGTCTATCTATCTATCTATCTATCTATCTATCTATCTATCTATCTATCTATCTATCTATCTATCTATCAGTCACTGACCACTGACTGAGTTTTGGGCGTTTACTTATATTTTCCCAGCTACTTGGTTCCATAAGTTACACAACCTAAATTTACAAACAATGTAAAAAGTAAGATTAGTCCGCTTGCCATTTTGATCTTTCACATTTGGACGAGCGATGGGAAAGGAGAATGTAATTAAAACCATCATTTATTTGAAGATTTGGCTCAGCGCGCGCGCGCACACACCCACAAACACATACACAACGATTGCCACTATCTATCTACTTAAATAATTAGGTACTTACCTAGCTTTTGTACTACCAGCGTACTTAACTATCAATCAATGTTTTTCTTTGTTGTTAAAAGCCACACTGATCTATTTATAGAAAGTAGGCCAATGCTACAAATCTGTCGGAGTTTCATGTATAAATAAACAAAATAAATAGGAAATGCTTTTTTTTTTAATTCCATTTTTCTTTCACATGAAAATGTTTGCCGTCCTAGGGGAGGCTGCCGCCGGAGGTATTCTCCCCCCTCGCCCCACAGTACAGTGTAGACCCCCCTCAGCTGCGCCGTATAAATGATGATGGCTGGCTTAGAATTGTTATGGCTGGCTAGCCGGCTTAAGCCGTGGCTTAGGAAAATGCTTAGCACCCCTGTTGAAAGCCGGATCCTAACGATCACACTAGGGACCACCGATATTTTTTTTATAAGGGAGGTAACTGTCAAAATATTTATGTAATATACTTTTACTAGTCATACAAACAACAATTTTGAAATAAATAAATAATACTTTATAATTTATTGTATATAATAAGTTAATATAAAGATTTATGTTAAAAATAATAACAAATAATACAAATTTTAATTAAATTAAGAACCAATTTAAAAAAAAAATGTAAAAATACAAAAATGAGTTAGATTTCAAGTGTATTATATTACTCTCAAAAAATCGTCCCAGCTAAAGGAGGTCCAAATAAATAAATTATTATCATGTTTCAATTTTGAATGCGATTTTCGTAATAATAATTATGAAAAATTAAGTCTTATTACCAAATTAACAACTGATTTAGTTCTATTTTTAAAATGTAATGTGCATGTGTAATAAATAGAGTGTGATTGTCAAATAAAATGACAAATACATGGTGTACAAGGACGGGCTGAAAAGCTCCCATATCTTCACACAGCTTTGCAAATTAACTTACATTTAATGGACTATTTTTTCTATAGTTTACAACTTTCGTTACTTTTGTAAAAACGTAGTTAAGTTTCTAACTCATATTTTTTATACGAAAGCTGCTCTGTGGAGCCTGCAGTGTGTCCAGAGAACATCGGGTGTTTTCCTTTTAATTAGTGCTTGAAGGCCAGTTTTGTGTCCTGACATTGACATGTATCTGTCGTATCGATGGGCATTTGAAGTTTTGCAGTGCTTACGAAAATTATTCAATAACTATAACTATATAATAACTAAATAATAATAAAAATGATTGCTAAAAAAACTAATCAAAACTATAACTAAAATGATTTTAATAACTAGAATATCACTGATGTGCAGGCTGAGATAATATAAAATTAAGTGGTGTTGGTAAACTATTCTCAACGATGTGTAGCAGTGGTGTTGTGAAACTGTTGTACAACATTACAACGCATTACGCAACGCAAAATTTTAGCGGTAATTCTGAATCTCCCACGGCTTCGGAAAGTTTTCGGCAGCTAGGCTTAACATTTTTTGTGGCGGCTTACAGCTTACAGGCTTCGTGGCGGCTTACGGCGGCTTAAGACGGCGGCTGAGGGGTCTAGATAGTGTGATCCTGTTCGTCTTCAGCACATGATTCAAACAGATATTAAGACTTCAACCAAGTCGTGTCACTGAGAGATCTAGGGCAGACATTTTGAAGGGGCTTTTCCATCATACTGGGCTTTTCCTTCAAATTGGGCTCATCCTTCAAATTGGGCTCTTCCTTCAAATTGGGCTATTCCTTCAAAGTGGGCTCGTCCTTGTATTGGGCTCTTCCTTTAAATTGTGCTCTTCCTTCAAATTGGGCTCTTCCTTTTATTGGTTCGTTCTTTTAAATGGGCTTTTCCTTCAAAGTGGGCCCTTCCTTTCCATTTGGGCTTTTCCTTCGAAGTTTATTCGTTGTTTGTGTAAGTGGGTGGGTTGGAGTGGCGGGAAATCGCCCACCTCTGGGTGTGGGAATGTTGAAGTTTCAACCTTGATCGGAAAAGTGTTTTCTAATTTTAGATATTGTTTTATTTTTTTTTCGGAAGTCAGTCAGTAAAGCTGATTTTCAAAACACATTTCTTGAGTCAAATATCTTCTATTGTATTGCTGTTGATGTGTTGTATCATAATTATAAACATTAAACCGAAGAAAGGACATCGATACGGGGCTTGCAGACAAGTTTGATGGATTTGCTAGTTTTTTCGCCTCTTCAGTAAATTGTGTTCAACAATAACGCATGCATATAATCTAAAAAAAAATGGAAGTAAAATTTGACACTTTAAACAATTTTTTTTATTATTTATTCTTGGCTGGACCTCAACAAGTTTCTAAATGAAACATAAAGTCAGGAGGGGTGGATTAGCCCTTCCCCCACCTTTCCACCCCCAACTTAAGCCCCTGAGATCAAGCTAATTTTTTCTAGGATCATCTGTAATCGGGCCATCGTTTGAAAGTCTTATGCCCCAGGTGCTCTCACATCGAAAAGGTTAAGACAGAGGGGCCCTGTGTTAGAGGGTAACTGTAGTACATCTGAAATATCAAATTTAGACTTTCGTGGGCACCCTTAGCACAGGGCCTATGTAGCCTGGAGGATAAAACGGCATTGTCTGTAATACCTTGTAATTTTTTCTGGACGCAAAAACACACACAATCTCACCCTTCTAAACATAAAACACACAAAATCTCACCCTTCTAAACATAAAACACGCAAAATCTCACTCTTCTAAACATAAAACACAAAAAATCTCACTCTTCTAAACATAAAACACACACAATCTCACCCTTCTAAACATAAAACACACACAATCACACCCTTCTAAATATAAAAGAACAAAAACACATAAACTTGAGTTTAACGTAAGTTTAATTCAGAGAAATTAAGCTAAGGATCCAATTTAAACA
>JAGDYQ010000178.1:157929-170278 GCA_021962125.1 Bulinus truncatus
AGTTTACTCAAATTGAAATAGAAATATAAATAAATGATTTACATATACATATGTCCAATTTATCAATTTTATTAAAAAAGTTTGTTTTTTAACATTGCAGGTTACAAGATGTGAGTAAAAAATAATTGTTCTAAATTACATATTCTTGTTAACAATTGTTCTAAATTACATATTCTTGTTAACAATTGTTCTAAATTATATATATTCTTGTTAACAATTTTTCTAAATTATATATTCTTGTTAATATTGAAGTTAATTTAAATGTAATTCATATCAGTTCAATTTCTTAACACCTCACATTTAACACCTTCTCAGCCGGAACATCTGCAATAAGTATTGTTCATCGCCCTTTGATAAATATTGCCTTCGATACTTACGACTAGTTTGTTGTTAAAGACGAAGTCTTCTTACGTGACAATGTGAATTCAGCTTTTTTCTATAGAGAATTGGATAACTTGATTGAAGAATAATCGAACGATTGCTTTTTATTCGCAAACGATAAATTAAATGCTGACAACAAGATTATTGAGGCATTAAAAACATTTTAATGTTTTGTTCTATATTCTTAAAGAGAAAATTCATTATGAGTAAATATATATTTTAAAGTGGTGAAAATTGAACAACAAGTTTTCCTGACCTCAATAAAGTTATATCGGCATCAGAGAAAAATACCTTTGAACGGCTGCCGATGATAGGCAGATAACTAATGCTACATTTACCGATACTGTTGTGTTATACTGCTCAATGAATGAATATAAAAAATGAATATACTGCATATATACATATGTATCATTTTTTGTTTTATTTTCCTTCCCAAGTACGACCTGACCCATGTCGATATTTTGTATGTCGAAATGGCGGCCTCTGCATCAGTCCAGCAGAATGGCCCTACTGCATTTGTCAGCCTGGTTACCTAGGTGACAGATGTGAGATGAAAGAAATTAGCCACACTAACATGTGTCCAGTAAGACATTTTGTGTGACTTTTAGATAGAAAAACAAAATCATGTTAACGAGCATGCATTGTTCTTAAATGTTTAAATTCAATCTTTTAAATCCTAAAGATATTCCGTTTTCGAAAAAATCGCAAACCTTCCTAATCGTTTGTTTAATTTATTTTTTTTATTTGCATTGGAACAATTTAGTTTAAATGTAAATGTGGGATTTTTGAATGATTCACACATTAGAACTTTTGTAATAATTATAAAGAGTGCACGAAACGGGGGGGGGGGAGGAGGGAGGGATAGTAGAGATTAAATTAGAATTTAACAAACAGCTGAACAGTTGCTCAACTTTTTAGGCTTTTAGAGCCTAAATTAGAATTTAACAAACAGCTGAACAGTTGCTCAACTTTTTAGGCTTTTAGAGCCTAAATTAGAATTTAACAAACAGCTGAACAGTTGCTCAACTTTTTAGGCTTTTAGAGCCTAAATTAGAATTTAACAAACAGCTGAACAGTTGCTCAACTTTTAGGCTTTTTAGAGCCTAAATTAGAATTTAACAAACAGCTGAACAGTTGCTCAACTTTTTAGGCTTTAGAGCCTAAATTAGAATTTAACAAACAGCTGAACAGTTGCTCAACTTTTTAGGCTTTTAGAACCTAAATTAGAATTTAACAAACAGCTGAACAGTTGCTCAACTTTTTAGGCTTTTAGAGCCTAAATTAGAATTTAACAAACAGCTGAACAGTTGCTCAACTTTTTAGGCTTTTAGAGCCTAAATTAGAATTTAACAAACAGCTGAACAGTTGCTCAACTTTTTAGGCTTTTAGAGCCTAAATTAGAATTTAACAAACAGCTGAACAGTTGCTCAACTTTTAGGCTTTTAGAGCCTAAATTAGAATTTAACAAACAGCTGAACAGTTGCTCAACTTTTTAGGCTTTTAGAGCCTAAATTAGAATTTAACAAACAGCTGAACAGTTGCTCAACTTTTTAGGCTTTTAGAGCCTAAATTAGAATTTAACAAACAGCTGAACAGTTGCTCAACTTTTTAGGCTTTTAGAGCCTAAATTAGAATTTAACAAACAGTTGAACAGTTGCTAAACTTTTTAGGCTTTTAGAGCTTAAATTAGAATTTAACAAACAGTTGAACAGTTGCTAAACTTTTTAGGCTTTTAGAGCTTAAATTAGAATTTAACATACAGCTGAACAGTTGCTCAACTTTTTAGGCTTTAATATTTGGAGGTATTCAAGTTTTGTTTATTAAAATAATACAATTATCAATCTCTTTATTTTGTGGGTTATTGTTTTTTTCTTTTCTACTGTAGCCGGTCACGGCGATCGATTGCTTCGGCTTTCCTTGCACCAACGATTTTGAATGCTCGCCAACACAAAATTGTTGTGTCAATAAGTGTGGCTTCAAGACTTGTGTTAGTCCCCCATCCAGGGAAGTCATTTCCAACCGATGTGACGTGCCATGCCCTGAAGGTAAGATTGTTATAATAAATAATTACATTTTTTTATTATTTGTTTATATTTGTTTTTATTTCATGGCCTGAGTGCTTACGGTTGTTTAACTTACACCTCATCATTGTCAGCAGAATATACGCTTATGTCAAACGGAAGTTACACTTTTTTTTTCTAGATTAAATGGAAACAAAGTGGGTTTTTTTTTTGTTATGAGGCAACAGGTACGTGCTGACCTACAAACAACTCGACGTCCACAAAAAAAAAGTTGAAATGTTTTAATTCAAAATTACGTCTTTTTCTTTTTAAACAAAATATTGCTTTTTAGAAATGGCTTTTTGTACTTTCGTTAGTTTATGAACAAATTTGCTTCAAGCACAATAGCAGGTACCGGGTGATTTTGTCGAATTGTCATTTTACCAGATATTTTTGTGGTCTTTTTTATTTTGTTGACGGGTTGTGTGATGACTGGTCTTTCTTAATTTTTGGGCCCGCGAAGGCAACTGCCTGGGCTTTGAAAGTATTGGTAAACCCCATGCTATGATACACTTTTACATGATAGACTTTTACATAATACACTTGCTTTATTTTTCAGAGCCTGTTAATCTTAATGTGTGTGTGTGTATCAAATTAAGATTTAAATTAAACAAAAGTCCACAATGACAAACTTCATGATTTGCGGTGCCTCTCAAGCAACTAAGGGGGCCCTGCCACAGAATAATTTAGGAACTTTTCCTTCAGAAAAATAATTTTCCTTAATTGGCCCCCTAACACTCCTTGAGGCTTTCGCAGCCTCCTGGCTCATATTGACAATTCCCAATGAAATCAGTAAATAAATAGCTTGTTGTGTTTGTGCTAAAGACTTTGATACAAGTACTGATGATTAATAATTAAGTTTACTCACATTTAGCATGTTTTGTTTAGTTACAAAATGATGTGTAAATTACTCACTACACCAGGTTACAGGTGTGAGGTAAGACAACATGAGTGTTCATCGGGAATATACTGCCCTCCAGTCCCTACATGTGTGGCTATGGCGGTAAGATCAGTAAATTCTTTATACTGTCTAGATATATAATCCTTTATACTGTCTAGATATGAATATAAAATACATAATATTATATATATATATATATATATATATATATATATATATATATATACTTCTATCGACAGACTGATTTCTGTGGTGGATGCCCATCAGGTCAAGTTTGTATAGACAGTGGCATACGCTGCTGGACGCCGCCTTGTCCGAGCTTCAAATGCGTTGCGACGCGAGTCAACATGTGTGGAGGGTGCCCAGCTGGACACACCTGTCAAGTGAACAATCCGCCTTGCAGAGCCCCTCCCATATGTGATAGAGCACGCTGCATACACCCTACCTGTCCACCGGAAGCACGGTGTATACTGCAACCAAAACTATCCAGATTGGTAAAGTTGTAATCTAGTATTATATTTGCTATTGGTATTCTCATCTTTATTTTTATTATCTTTTTAAATAAGTACTTTGAGTCAATTTTATTGTGTACCATTGTGAAATGATTACATTATAAAATTTTTTTTTCTAATATCTCAGCAAAAAAAATGATAACATTTCTATTTTTTTATTTAAGTATTAATAAATGTCCATGTACATGTAAATTATAAACATTTATTTGAATGTATTTCTCAAACAGGATATAAAAATTACTTTAAGTGATTATCTAATCCTTTTTAAAAAGAAGAAAATTATTTTAATTTTAACTTCCTTAAACTGAATATTTTTTTTTTATAAAATTAGACCTTTAACGGAATATCTATCCTATCATTTTTATACATATTTATAAAGATATAATTTTCCGATTAATATCAAGTCAACAAAAGATATGTCTTGTAAATGTTCTTTTCTAGATTTAGAAGAAAGTGTGAAATTTACGAGTTTTAATTTGTTCTACACATTATTTATGTATGTAGTACTAGTTTGACTGATGTATAGTACTAGTTTGACTGATGTATAGTACTAGTTTAACTGATGTATATAGTACTAGTTTGACTGATGTATAGTACTAGTTTGACTGATGTATAGTACTAGTTTGACTGATGTATAGTACTAGTTTGACTGATGTATAGTACTAGTTTGACTGATGTATAGTACTAGTTTGACTGATGTATTCACTTTCACTTCAGCTTGAGTCGTGTCCGCCTGTGAGAGACCCAATGCACATCTCAGAGTGTGACTCAGAAATGTTCTTCATACGTCCATGTTTCAATGACCATGAATGTGACCTACTAAACCATGAGAGATGTTGTCCTTCCAGGTGCAACATTAGGGAATGTACGGGTGTGTACCAAACTGTAAAGACATTTTATAAGAATACAACAAACAAAAAAAAAACGTATAATTTAATAGAACAATAATAAAATCCATTCAATGCTATGTCTCATAAAACAAATGTTTAGTCATTTGTTTCCATAACAAAACATTATTATTGTCCAAACTTAATAAAAATATACAGGCTATCATGATGGTAAATTAATCATATATAGAGACTAGCTGTACCCTACAAAACCTTTGCATAGAGTTATACCCCCTTAGGCTTGATCGGTTTTTTTTTTGGTTTCGGGCAGATCCGATTTTTTTTTTCATGAATGTATTTTAAACTGGAATACTGTTGTATTAATTCTTTACTTTCGATTTAACGCAGAGCCCAAATCAATATTATATTATTAGAAAGATTGTTATAATAAACCTCATTACGTTGTGTTGTTATTTATGTATTATTGATAAAATGATGAGATTAAAAGGATACATTTTACAGCCAGCATGCTGCTTACTCGAATTCCGGCGAGTGCCAGTCACTTAATATGTCACCCTGATGCCTCCATGGTCATTGCACTATCGGCTATGGTGGAGGGGGGAAGGGAGGAAGAAGGACACAGCAAAAAAAATTCCAATAAGTGGTTTATTGAACGTAAAAGATTAACATCTCGTCCTTTCAGGGATAAATTCACTGCATAATAATATATAACAGAGGTTCCCTAGATATGTTCGTCTAGCTGTTTAATAAGCAGTGCTTATCTATAATAAAACAACTTTGTGTATCTACTCATACTATTTTGAGACCCGCTTTGCTACATTGTGACGTGATATAAATCCTGATACATCTCTTTAATTCTGTATTTCAGCTATCAGCTCCCAAACTGTAAAGTAGTGGTCTCCTTTGATGGTATAAACATTTTCACGACTGATATTTTAAGTGTGTATGTACTAAGGAACAGTCACCTAAAGCTAGCTTGTCTAACAGAGGGGTGAATACTGGGTTGTTGTTATAACAAGTGAAAAATAGGGAAGAGTTCAAGATGATGCCATGATGGAATGGAAAAGTTTGAAAAAACACACAAGGACTAGAAAACATTCCTACGTCCTTTAATGACCTTTGTATTATCGAAGTAGATTGATGAATTGACTGGTCTAAAGATAATTTATTTAAAATTTTAATCAAAGCTAAACAGTTTTACTTGTAAATAAAAAAAAATATTTTTTTTTAGAATTCAGACATTTAGCGTTTGATTTTTTTTTAATGTAATGTATTATAGAAAGATTGCAAAGGATGGACTAACCCTCTTGTATTGTGGCATTTAGAAGGACACAAAATTTAAATCATATACAACGAAATCAGATCCCCTAACCTCTCACACCAACGATTACAGGGCCCCTAACCTCTCACACCAACGATTACAGGACCTCTAACCTCTCACACCAATGATATCAGGGCCCACAATCTCTCACACCAACGATATTAGAGCCCCTAACCTCTCACAGCAATGATATCAGGGCCCCTAACCTCTCACATCAATGATTTCAGGGCCCCTAACCCCTCACACCAATGATATCATGGCCCCTAACTTCTCACACCAACGAAATCAGGGCCTCTAACCTCTTATACCAACGATATCAGGGCCCCTAATCTCTCACACCAACGATATCAGGACCCCAACCTCTCACACCAACGAAATTAGGGCCCCTAACCTCTTACACCAACCATGGAAGTTCCTCCAGTGAAATGACTAGACACCCGCCCCCTTATTCAGTTTTTTTTTATTATTTTTGTAAATAAATTAACATAAACAGGTGCCAACAGTAATGTAGGTCACCCGTGGCCTACTGACTAGGTCATCATAGACCAACATGCTTTTTGAAGAATAATCAAAAACGCCTTTTGCAACAGTCGACGATGTAAGTCAACAAATATAATCCCTCACTTAATAACATACCATCCTAATGTGAATTGTCCCTGAACATTATTATGACTGTGTACGATTTCCATGTTTTAGACTATTCCAACTAAAAGTTGTTTATTTATTTTAGAGTTAAGAAATTAGTTTGCACTTGTCTTACTTAAAGTTAAGTAAAATATGCATAAGGTGATGCGATGTAGTTTTTTTTTTAGTCTGAATAAGCTTTTCTTTTCAATCACTAAGAGAGATTTGTTTACCAACATTTACCCATTAATTTTTTTTTTCACATTATGATGTTTGTTTGAGTAATTTCAGAGGTGTAAAGTAAGTATTAATGTTTCATACGTCTTTTCTCAATGTAGGCTGTAGCTGTAATATGTATTTACTTCACTAATACAATCTTGAACATGTTTAGATGCATTTACTTGGCAATAATTCCAAGATGTCATTATAAACAAATGACGTAAGTCGTTGAAATAAATAACGCTGATTATGCAAGGTTGCCGCTACTCAGTGGCATGGCACGTGGGGGGGGGGGACACTGAAAATATCACCTAATTCGTGTTCCGGGGACTTATTTCGGTTAATTAAACAAGCCATGTATTTCCTCATTATGTTGAAATTTTCTATTGACATGTCTGCGTGATTTATTCAGTTCTTGGGCACCTTAACCATATATATTAAAATCAAATACACAAAAAAATACATGTATATAGTTAATCACAGTTTAAAATGATAACACTCTTACTACTTCAAATATTTTTCCCATTTAGTAAATTTAGACATTAAAATTCAGTGAAAAAGGGGCTGAAAAGTCTGGATTCAATATTTCCCTTTATTTGCTGACCATGATGCTCTGACACTTTGGTACCGGTACTTCTTGACAAGGTATGTCTGGGTGATAGGTACAACCAGGTGTCACAAACCGACATTCGTGTAGCCTGTCACAGGGCAGCCAACATGACACATTTTCAGCCTTCACACATTTGAAACTGGGGCAAGGTTCTTGTCATGACACTGTGGCCTGTGTCAAATTACAATCACCCCCGCCATATTTCTTACATAGATTTCGGCTCGATTAGCGCACAAAATAAAAATAGGGAAATATAACAAACATTAATATTATACAAAATAATCAAATTTTTTTCACTTTTGTACATAAGTGGGTTTTTTTTTGGCCGTTATAGCGAAACATTTTAGGCCGTAAATCGAAAACGTGCCTGAATTGATGAAGGCTGTTATAGCGAATTAACAAATCAAATGTAATTAATTTATAAATCTGAAAATCCAAAATAACATATTAGACGCTTCAATTATTTATATGCTTACTGGTGCAATAAAAATATGGTATAGTGTTCATTTTATATTATATTAATGAGTTGTTATTGTTGTTGTATTTATCATATCTCATGTCTGGCCAATGGGAGCCGCAGAAAAAAAATGACTACACAGAGCCGCATCATTATGTAACAAAATTGTTTACGAAAATAGAAAACATAAAATGTGCTGCACGATAAAAACAAAAACGAAGAGGCGCATTCGGACCAAAAGGTCTTTCTTGAAAAGATTAATTTACAACATTCTCTTTGGATATTGCATACTTGCAGCTGACGGATAAAATATTGTAGGCCACAAATTTACTGGCTTAAGTCTCTCACAAGTAATATTTTTTAAAAAAATAATAGCGAAGTAATATTGTGAAGAACATGATTTACGACACAAACTACCGTATTTAATTGTGAATTTTATATAGACTAGTCACCAGCTTATCCTATCACCAGTACGTGTAATAGATATATTAACCATTATTGTGTATACATCAAATGTTTAAAATACAACTAGAATAATAACCTCAACTTACAACTAGAATATAATCAACTTACCACTAGATTGTTGTAGCCATCAACTCTATCAACGCATTGCCATTCATTAAATGATATCTTCTTGCAGTCCTGTTCAGTGGTACAGCCACCACACAAGTCCTTAGGTACACAGGCGTGAGTTTCGCATGGGAAATAGGAGCACTTCAGTCTAGTATCCACACATACCTCACTACCCTGGCACCCTCCACATGGATCTTGTTTCTGATTCATGGAAAAAAACAACAACGGTGCGCTTTATACAAATGTAGTTACCTACACATACCACTTTAACACGGCTTTTTCCAACACCGTACACATACCACTTTAACACGGCTTTTTCCAACATCGTACACATACCACTTTAACACGGCTTTTTCCAACACCGTGCACATACCACTTTAACACGGCTTTTTCCAACACCGTACACACATACCACTTTAACACGGCTTTTTCCAACACCGTGCACATACCACTTTAACACGGCTTTTTCCAACACCGTGCACATACCACTTTAACACGGCTTTTTCCAACACCGTGCACATACTAATTTTTAACACGGCTTTTTCCAACACCGTGCACATACCACTTTAACACGGCTTTTTCCAACACCGTGCACATACCACTTTAACACGGCTTTTTCCAACACCGTGCACATACCACTTTAACACGGCTTTTTCCAACACCGTGCACATACCACTTTAACACGGCTTTTTCCAACACCGTGCACATACCACTTTAACACGGCTTTTTCCAACACCGTGCACATACCCACTTTAACACGGCTTTTTCCAACACCGTGCACATACCACTTTAACACGGCTTTTTCCAACACCGTGCACATACCACTTTAACACGGCTTTTTCCAACACCGTGCACATACCACTTTAACACGGCTTTTTCCAACACCGTGCACATACCACTTTAACGCGGCTTTTTCCAACACCGTGCACATACCACTTTAACGCGGCTTTTTCCAACACCGTGCACATACCACTTTAACGCGGCTTTTTCCAACACCGTGCACATACCACTTTAACGCGGCTTTTTCCAACACCGTGCACATACCACTTTAACGCGGCTTTTTCCAACACCGTGCACATACCACTTTAACGCGGCTTTTTCCAACACCGTGCACATACCACTTTAACGCGGCTTTTTCCAACACCGTGCACATACCACTTTAACGCGGCTTTTTCCAACACCGTGCACATACCACTTTAACGCGGCTTTTTCCAACACCGTGCACATACCACTTTAACGCGGCTTTTTCCAACACCGTGCACATACCACTTTAACGCGGCTTTTTCCAACACCGTGCACATACCACTTTAACGCGGCTTTTTCCAACACCGTGCACATACCACTTTAACGCGGCTTTTTCCAACACCGTGCACATACCACTTTAACGCGGCTTTTTCCAACACCGTGCACATACCACTTTAACGCGGCTTTTTCCAACACCGTGCACATACCACTTTAACGCGGCTTTTTCCAACACCGTGCACATACCACTTTAACGCGGCTTTTTCCAACACCGTGCACATTTACCACTTTAACGCGGCTTTTTCCAACACCGTGCACATACCACTTTAACGCGGCTTTTTCCAACACCGTGCACATACCACTTTAACACGGCTTTTTCCAACACCGTACACATACCACTTTAACACGGCTTTTTCCAACACCGTACACATACTATTTTAACATGGCTTTTGCCACCCCCTCACCCCTCCACCACCACCACCAATTCCCTATTTCGTTTGAAAGGACCTTTCCTGTCTTGTCTATTGCCACCTGCGTTTATTTTGCGGTCATTGTCAATATTCAATCTAATTTTCGGCAAGATGAGCGCGGCTAAAGAAATCGGTTATATTAGGATAGGAAAGATAACGTTTGCATGCACAACATAACGATACATTTATCAACGATAACCAGATAACACGTGTGTGCGCTCGCTTGCATATGTGTGTTTGCTCTATCGGTGAGTTTGTGCGAGCACACATGCGGAAATCTTTGATGTAACGCTGATTGCAGAGACCAATATCATTCTTCCAGTTGTTTCATTCCCTTCAAACAACATAGAAGTTACTACAGGTGGGTCCTTGGTGTTTAAAGAATGTCAAAGAGTCGTTAATAAAAGGGACGCGCTGTTCTCCCACAAACATTGCAGACTTTATGTATTTAATAAATCGAACACATATCCAAGTCCCTTTAATGGCCTCGTCATAATACAACATGTGCATCATCAATTAATATTGGTTTTTCCGCAAGCCGACATATTTGTGTGTTATTCTAAATTGTTTCAATGTTTAAGTGATACTGTATTAAAAAGGAAAATAAAACTATTGGCGTCATTTTGTAGTCATTAGTCGATAACTTTTTAAATAGCATGCACATTCTGCATAAAATATATTAAGTGGTCTGTAAACAGCTACTAAATTTATTAGCTATTGATAGGTAAAAAAAAGTAAAGTTCCCTTAAATCGCAAAGGGCCCAACGGGGCAATTGAAGTGTATCAGTAGCCAGGGCGTATTGTGTGACTTGCACAACGCCCAACCGCCATTATTCTCCCGACTTAAAGTCTGGTACCCGTTCAAAGTTGGATGGACCTGAATAAAATCCCAAAGCTTTCTCGTGTGTTTGAACTCGGGACTTTTCCGATTAGCTATCGATCGCTCTAAGCTGCACGAACACACGTCCCCTACTTATGGGTGTTTTTAATGTAATCACAGGGCGCCAGCCAGTGCATAATTTGAAGGGGGGGGGAGGACCCACCAAATGGTTCGAAATAATACCAGTGAAAGTCGGGGGTGTAAATAAACATCACAGAATGTGATACAAGCCATTTAAAAACTTACGTAAAATAACTTACGTAATTGCAGCTAAAAACTTCACGGCATACTCCGTATGGATTTTTTTCATTACAGAGTTTACCAGCAGAGAGACATTTTTGATTGGCTGTACAAACACTACAGTTCAAGGCCACACACTCCCAGGCGGAGGCAGCTGGGCAAGTTGGGCAAGATGGTGTCTTCTTAACAAAGTCACAGAAGAATCCTGGAATATAACGTTAGATAGATAGATAGATAGATAGATAGATACATAGATACATAGATACATAGATAGATAGATAACAGTTACAATACACTCCTAACTAAGCTGACCTTTCTGACAACTTTGCTGACAAGTTTCTTGTTGTGTCTTTGCTGTCTGACACATCTTGCCACCACAAGGTGCATTGCAACATTTCAAATTACTTGGGCAATCGTCGTCCACTTGACAAAGTATTCCTTTGTCTAGACTGTCTTTAGGCTGGGCATTTTCAAGAAATAAAAAAAAATATTTTTAAGGAAACGCTTCTGTTGAATGTTATTTATTTAAAATGCATTCATAATAAAAAAAATGGTTGTTGATAATTTTGGGACACATACATTGTAATTTCTAGGATCAACAACCCCGCCCCCCCCCAACCTTTACTACCTAACCTCTATACAAGTAGGTGAAATTTTCATCTCCTCTTCCAAGTGTGTAACCCATCTTTAGTCTTTACTGACTATTCCATACAATTTCGCAACCCAGGGTCATGGCTGGGTATAAAGCCAAGCTCCCAACTTACGATTTGATGCCTGCCAACGGTTCACTTTAGGTTGTCCCTCACATTCATAACAAGTATGACTACCCCTCCTCCCTCCTTCCTCCGATTATAGTTATGCAATATTCAGTAAAGAACACTTTTGTTATTTGAGTTAGTACGGTGCTTATAGGTTAGATGTATTTATTTCGGTGTCGACGTGTATACAGTCCTTGTAGTTAGATGTAGTAGACTTGTTAAACAGTTTTAGAAGTGACATCTATGCATAAAG